>JAJOOO010005761.1:0-40208 GCA_029582685.1 Solanum piurae
CACATGAAATAAGTTAAGTATTGCTCCAAAAGGAAATTAATCATTGAATTGAATTCGTCAGTAATTTAATTTATTGATTAGTATCTGTAATCTTAACATGGGGAATTACATAAGTGTTTAATGGTGAATTTCGAAATATAAATAGAGGAGTGCAATTACGAATTTTTAGTGGAATGATTTGTAATTTATTATGGTAAGAATAATTTCAAATTAATTATTTGGAATTATTTCCATAATAGGAAGCCTCAGTAATAAATTATGTGGTCCCTCCAGTGCCCAATTCAACTAGAACTCAGAATCATATTTTCTAGTAGAAGAAGGAAAAGTAACGTGTATAATTCTTCCAAGAAGAAAAACGTTAGTTTTGGGGTTTTCTTGAAGAAAAAGGATTTATACTTTCTTCTCCTTTTTGGACTAGGAAGACATCTCTATAAGTAGGGATTCTTCCAACCTAGAAAAGACAATTCAGTATTCTATAAGATACTTGCCCACCCAAGTATTGAGAGAGTTCAATTGTTATTTGGGATCACTGTAGAAGACTGCAGAGCTGGAGTTGGATTTGCTTCAAGATATCTGCACACGCTTCAAGAGGTAATCCTGAGTTAATTTTCAGAATACTTTGTATGTGATACGTATTTGTGATTGTTGTCTATACTCATGCAAGATGTATGATTCTGGAATGCTTCCGCTGTGTATGCTATTTTCTAACACTTCTCCATAACAGTTACATTCTGAAATTTTGAAAAATTTGTCATAACCATGTTTAAAATGATCCTTCAAACACATCCAGAAGAGTCGACGTTCTTGAGGTAGGGTCCCCCCTTTGGCCAAATAATTTGACTCAAATTGGCACCAGGAACCATCAAACTGGAGACAGAATATAATCAGGACCAACAAATCTATATGAAGTTGAAAAATGATAATGATATGTAATATCCATATCTATGTTAAGTGTCTCTGCTCTAATCCGAACAAATTAAACCTCTTCTAATGCAACTCCACTCATACTTTCAATGTCGAGCAATAAACTAAATGTTGAGAAAATTACAATAACAGAGAAATACAACTCTGATTTTCAAGACACGGTGGCAACTCTTCTTCTAAACATTACGAATTTGCTGAAGCTGCCCCTGTTTTTATAAGAGGGGCATTTAAGAAATTTAACTTCTAAATTCAAATTCTGAAGATCGTGACTTTTAAGATAGTGTGTATATATACATATATAGAAGATCTGTCAAAGCATTTTATTGCCTGAGATAAAAACAAAGAAGGCAATCGATCGATCTCCCTCTTTTGGCGATAATCATGGAGTTGACCAATCTGAAGAAACAAAAGGTAACATAGGAAGAATGTCGGATTCACTCCTTGTTCAAATTCTCTCACTTCTCCCAACAAAGGATGCATTCAGAACTTGTCTAGTCTCTACAACGTGGCGGCATCTCCCCACTTTAATTCATGGCTTCAATTTCACTTACCGGGAAAGAGAAGATTTATCCTTTATTCATAATGCATTTACACATTCCCTCTCTTCCAAAATTATAAAGCTCCAACTCGACTTAACTCACTTGCGTCTATCAGACTGCAGTTTCAGGCCTGAGTATGAAACCCTAATCAGTCGTTGTTTTAGTTTTGCTGTTGAAAGACAAGTGGAAAATGTTGTGTTGTGGTCTCAGTATAGTAATAGGTTCACATTGCCTGAATCTCTCTGCACATGTTCGTCGTTGATAACTCTAGATGTTCAAAATTGTGACTTTAATACAACAGTCATATCGTGGAACTCTTTAAAGAGTATAAAGTTGGGGCATTTGAAGATAACCGATGATGATATGGTGAAATTACTGTCAGGCTGTCCTGCATTGGAAACAATGGAATTATATATCTATGTTGATTTCCGTCGCCTGGAAATTAATTCTCTAAAATTAAAGACACTAAAGTTGAAAAATTATCTTACGTTTGCTGGAAATGGAGACGACTTAGAAATTCTTGCCCCGTATATTCAACATTTGGAAATATCAGGAGAAGATCTCAAGTGTAGGCTTGTTGATGTGTCTTCTGTAGTTAATGCTAAGCTTGTGTCTATCCCAACATTTATCTCTATTGGCCGACAAATTGTTAGGTTGTCCAAGATCGTCCACCAATTCTGAGATTAACTTCCAGGAGTGAGCTTTCCATGAGTTCACTGCTAGTAGTTTCATGTCTCAAGATACTAAAATGTTGAGTTTCTGATAAACTACTCATGGAATCCTTAACTTATGTATGTTTGTAACTAATTACTATTGGAATTACCCTTGTGGTATACCAAATGTTATAGTATCTTGGTTCCTTATGAAGCGTTTTCTTTATTCACTTTGATGGCATATGTTAATCAATTAGCACAACTAATCTAATATATGCTTTAAATGGCAAAATCAAAAGTGTTGTTTGTGGTTTTGCTTAGAAATGAGAATCTTTACATAATTTTTACCGAACTCTAATATATCCATTTTTAGGTGTACAATTTCATGAGTAATAGTCCAAACAAAAAGTGATTCGTGCTGCAAATATTTAAGGCACGGCAACTTTATTACAAATTCAAACCTTTTTAGGCAACATTCACCATTTTTACCAAAACTTGAACTAGAATTAAGAAAATCTGTCTTTTTCATTATTACGAAATTACTTTCAGTTTTTATTAAGATAATCCTGAATTTGCGGTTTAAAATAATCTATCTATGAACATATGGAAATTTCATATTGGAAAGGTTTTGTAAAAAAAATTTAATGTATCATCTAATTCATTGATAGGACCATGAAGATCATTGTTTTTTTTAACTTTGTGCAAGACAAGTTCCATAAGTATACCCATTGAGCTAACTAATCCGGATTCACGCTGCTAGGACATAGATAGTACGTGTAGCACCCTTTTCTTAAACATAATATTGTCTTAAACCTTTATTTAATTATTAGCCGGTTTGGTCCTGAACCTCCTCCAGCTTCTTCTACTTCATTAGCCAGTTTAATGCTTTGAGTCTTATTTTCCTTGAAGGACTCGAGTCTAGATTGAATCAATGTAAGTACAAAATTTACACAAAATGTCAGCAAGAGAGATATTTTTTCTTAGGGACTTTTGGTCGTTTAGTGCTTTGGGGAGTGCAACAAAATAAACCAAATAACATTCTTTAAAAATAATATTTTATTAGGAATAAAATGTGTTTTTAAAAAAAAATATATTTATCAGGAAATTAACATTTTTGACCCATTAAGTATCCGTATGAATATTTATTGTAACATCTCACAAATTGAAATAACTAGGAAGAAGTCAAGAATTGGAAATAGTGATTTTAGGAAATAATGAAAATCTGAAAATTTGTTCAAGTTAAGTTAAGGATGAGTTTTGGTTAACTTCAAATGACCATAACTCCTAGATCAGGAGGAGTTAGGTGTATTTCCAGATATCGTAGGAAAGATCTTGGAGTAATCTTTCCAACGCCACCGAGTTTGCGCGATTCCGAGTTTGTATGAGTGAGATATGCCCATTTGAAGTTGGGCAGTTCAATTAGGGAAAGTCTAATCCGAATTTTGGAAGGGTATTTTAGTCTTTTCCTTGCCCAATTGTTTTATTTCTTTTTTGATAATTAAGTTAGGGTCTAATCAGAATTAGACCAGTTTAGAAAAGTTGAAGTTCACGCTAGGGCTTGGAGAAAAGAGGAGAAAGAAGAAGAAAAGTTCAAAGTTTGTCGATTTCTTGGAGATTTTCGTGTGGATTTCGCTAAGGATTTAATCCTACAAGGTAAGTGAGTCTTTCATAGCGTTGGGTTCGTTCACCCACGCGCCAATCATGTTTATTTCAGCGAAGTTTGTTCAAGAAAGTTGAAAGTTGATGAATCTTGAATGGTGTTCTTGAAATTGGTCTTCGTTCTTGAGTTAGGTTGAGATGAGGAATTCCTTGAGGTTAAAATATTGTTTCCTTGAGTTGTTTGAGTTAGATTCTTGTGTATACATGCTGGGTATCTGAATTTAAAGAGAAATTGAGAAGAATAGTCGAGTTTGGGGTGAATTGGGACTGGAAAACGAAAGAAGGAAAAAGTTGGGTAAATCTGGTGCCCCAGGCCGCGTCGCGGACCTGCCCCTCAGTTTTGAAAAATTCATCCTCACGTCGCGGAGTGGTCACGGACCTCTCTGCCTCAAAAGTTATTTCGTGACCAAATATTTAAATGTGCCTCCGCATCGCGGACTAGTTTCCAGGCAGTGATTCCTTGATCATTTCTCATGTTTAGCTATCTAAAATCATTCCTAAACATCATGAGATCTTTCCTATCACAAATCACAATCCTTGAATCCGTAATTCAATTCAAGGAAAGTTAAGAGTCAAGTCAAGAGAAGTTAAGAGTTAAGTCAAGAGTTAAGTCGAGAGTTAATAAGAGTCAAGTCAAGAGAAGTCTAGAGTCAAGGTAAGAGAAGTTCATAAAGTTTTCCAAAAGTCTTTTACAAATGTTTTAACTTTGTTTTAAGACTTGAGTTTTGAGTTGAGTAAAGAGTAAAGTTTGAAGTGCATTTCTTCAAAAGAGTATATCGGGACTATGTATTCCCAAAGAGTAAATGTTTTCACATTTAAACAAGAAAGGAAACTGAGATTTCCAAAAGAGCCTTTGAGCTAGTTTTCAGTAAAGAGTAAGAGTAAAATTCATTTTTCAAAGATTATACGGGAACTAAGTATTCCCAAGAGTTAAAATGTTTTCACATTTGAGCAAGAAAGGAAACTGAGATTTCCAAGAGAGCTTTTAAGCTAAGTTTTTGAGTAATTAACTCAAACCAAAGAAAGATTTTTGTTTTTACAAATATATGAGCTAAAGTATATTTTGGGAGTAGTATTGAGCACCGATATGGGGACGAGCTTGAGTTCATATAACTCACGTCTCCATAAACCATGTAGCCATCATGGGTAGTAAAAGATCATACTTTTTAGATGACTCCTTAAGATGCTTTTTAGCATAGACTAGTGGATCCACTTAGTTAAGGCGTTCTATATGACGGTAAAATATATGACAGTTCTGGCATCGTGGACAAGACGATGTATCACCACTTAGGCTCATAGTGGTGGTTGTCGGTTAGAGAAACTCCCACAAAAACTATATTACTTTATTATATGAGTAAAGTTGAGTTTGTTATTGCATTTTCTTTAACGAACTAAGTTGTTTTCTACTGTTTTAAAGGCTTTCTATATATTGCATGTGTTTTATTGCTTTATATTGAGTTAAGTTATTCAGGAGTTGAGTAAATCCAAGGTAAGTGTTTCCTTCAGATTCTTTTCAAGCTTAAGTTATGTTTAGCATTCCAACTCTCATATTCGTACATTCAATGTACTGATGCCAGTTGGCCTTCATCTTATTATGATGCAGACGCAGGTAACCAGGATCATCACCCAGCGCCTCGTTGATCCAATTGACCATTCAGAGTCAGTTGGTGAGCCTCCTTGCATTTCGGAGGACTCCTTTTACCTTGCTTTCAATATTTCATTATTAGGATGATCGGGGGTCTTGTTCCGACATCCCTCTTTGTGTTTGAGGCTTCATAGACAGTCAGACAATTAGTAATTCAGTTGTCTTTACATTATCATTTCATATGTTAAGACTTGAAATGCCATTTTGGCCAAGTTGAATGTTGACTTTTAAACATTCTAAGTTATTTATTTAACAATTGAGTAAGTGCATTTGGTCATTGTAATAATACTTAGAGTCTTTCGCTGAGTAAGTAAGTCAGGCCAAGGGTTCGTTTGGGGCCAGCAATGATTCTCGAGTGTCAGCCACGTTTGGGGTGTAGGCTCGGGGTGTGACATTTATAGACTAAATTATTAATAATAAATACATATTAGGAATTACTTTGTTCAATTTCACATAATTTAAAAATATTTTGTCTAAATAATTATATCAAAATTGGATCAAAAGTGTACCAAATTTATGCCAATATGTTACTCAATTTGCTCATTTTGTGCATAAGTTAAAACTGAACGGAAAGGGGGGCGATACCTTCTAAGCATTTCTGGATTCCGGCAAACAACAGTTGTAGACCGACCAATCAGTTGCTGGATCGCTCTTCTCCTTCACATTCACTACTTATGCCAAAAAAATAATCATGGATTCCTGCGAGAAGATAAAAGAAACAACAGTTGTAGACCAACAAAAAACCATGGATTCCGGCGAGAAAATAGAAGAAACAACAGCTGTAACCAAAAACCAACCATGGATTCCGTTGAAACTATAGAAGAAACAACAATTGTAGACCGATCAGTTAGTAACCTGAAGCTCTTTTTCTTCACAGTCTCTCTATTATTCTAATGGGATCAGATATCCGTAACAAGTGCTCTCTCAAACAGGTAGCTTTATCTTTGAAATTTACATGATATCTTCTCTTTTAGTAACTTTAATTACCACGAAGGATATGTATCCTAGGTTGATTATGGCTTAAGTAATTCTGTTTCTCTCCCAAATTAAAAATTTTCAACTTGACAACTTTGATAAAGGGAAAATGTGAAACTCGGTCAATTTCTAAAGAAGAGATTTGTGCATTGAAGGAATGTTTATACACATTCGTTTGATAATACTAATTTTGAGATTTTTATGTCCATGTGGTTATAACTTGAAAGTTTCCGTATAGTATAAAATTGTTGTGGGTGGTATTGTCTAAAGACCATATTGTGAATTTATTGTTGGACTGTTCTCTGCTAGAAACTATGGAATCATTCCGTTTTAAGGATTTTAGTCGCTTTGAAATTAGGTCTTCGAAATTGAAGAGGAATTTGATATCACATAATGATGATGAAGAAATTGATCATTTCGTGGAAATTGTTGTCTCCGACAGTATATTCATTGTTTAAAGATTTCAGGAAATCATCATGTTTTTAAGTGTAGGCTTGTAACCATATCATATGTGGTTAATACTAAGCTTATGTTCGACATTACATCCACAAAGACATCCAATATTATACCGCATGTTACATGTCTTTGATACATGTAATGTCGAACGTAAGCTTAGTATTAACCATGGAGGATATGTCTACAAGCCTACACTTGAGACCATGAAAACTTCCTGAAGTTTCCAAATGATGAAGATAGGGGGCAACAATTTCCAAGGAATGATCAATTTCTTCATCTTCATTGTATGATATCAAATCCAGTCTCTTCAATTTTGAAGACCTAATTTCCATGCGACTAAAATCTTTAAACAAGATAATTCCATAGTTTCTAATGCAAGACATAAGTTCACAATATGGTCATTGGATAACACTATCCACTTCAATTTTATGTTCTTAGAAACTTTCATGCTATGGACACATTAACATCAAAATCCCAAAGTTAGTGTTATAAACGATGAACAAGTGCATAAACATTCAGGCAATGCACAAACCTCTTCTTCCAAAACTAATTGGAGTTTCATATTTTTTTCCACCTGTATGCATCCAGCTCAAGGCAATCAAGTTGGATTTTTTAATTTGGAAGAAACGGAATAACCTAATACATAATGAACATAGGATACATATCGTTCATGGTAATTAAAAGTACTGAAACAAAAGGTATCAAGTCAATTCCAGTGATAGTGCCATCTTTTTTAGAGAGCTGTTGTTACGAGTGTTTGATCAGTCGGTATAAGAGAGCAAAGGAGAAGAGCATCCGGCAATTGAATTTGGTCTACAACATTAGGTCTTGTGGATGACCAAAGGAGCTCTTGGAATTTCACATTAATTATACCGCGTTTTACTCTTTTAAGGGCCCAAATCGTCAAAGTCTTACGTTTCCCTTCATTCATTTTCGTTTCTTCCATTTGTCATATATCACTACTCTCTCCCTGTAATTTGTCCATTTTCCCCTTTGTTTTACTTGGTGTGAATAGAAAATATAATACAAAATATTCTTGGATTTACTTGGCATGTTTTAGATCTTTTGACTCTGCACACTCCAACTTATACATACTCTCCCTCATTGAACTGACAAGTAGAAATAGATTTTGTGTGTGTCTCTTTCTTACCTAGTTCTTTTATTCAGAAAGTACGAGCAACTGTAGTAAAGAGCACCTTGAATCCAGTTTAGGATTAGGAACTAATGCTTTCAGTTACGCAAATCATGATTCATGGGACTGTAAAGCTTGTAGACATTCCATTTAACGCAATTTTACTTACCTTTTTCTCCCTTTTATATTGTCAATGTAACTCCTCAATGATTTACTTTGAATGTGTCAGATATCTAGGTTCAGGTAAGGAAAATTACTTTTAGGTGTAAATACATCTCACCCTCCCACACCCCCACTTGTTGTTGTTAGTAATAGTAGTAGATGATTAGGTAAATCTTTATACTTCAGAATTCTCTGAAAGGCTGAATCTACTTAACTACAACTTTCTACTTTTAGCCTAAGTTTTGGTAATCATTTCTTCCAATGCGCACTAATCATATCCCACATTTTTTTTTGAAATTCAATCCATTTAAGAAATCATCGAAAGACTGAACCTTTCAACTAAAAATTTCCACTTTTAGCCTGGCTTTTTGGTAATTATTTCTTCCCAGTGCATGTATCTGTCAGCTCGTGGTTTTTCATTGTGTTCGGTTGACATTTTGCTAGCAATTTATCCCTTAGCGCTTATTTTGTGAATAAATGGATTTCGTGTTGATTAACCAACCCTTATTTGAATTCTTTTCTGCTTGAGCGAATAGTACTCGAGATCTGTTTAAGTTTTAGCTAGTCTGATCAGCTTTAATATGTGAATTTGTGTTTTTTCAATTTGTTTGTGGCAATAATAGTTATCATCCATTGATCATTTTGCTGTCGCAGTGATAGATATATAATGGTACATCTAAATCATCATGTAAATGGCAACGAGTGTTGCTCAATGTTAGAGGCCAGACTCTGGTAGGCGATCAAGTGGTAAAAATATCGACCTGCTAATAATATAAGAAGAAAGTTGTTGGGAGATAAATGACATTCTAAAACATGTCTCTGCATGCCCACGGTATCCTTCCCGAGTTTTGCAAAACATCTATTATGTCTCATATCCTTTCTTATGAATTCCCAGTTTTTGAAGGAGTAGTAGCCTCTGTCTCTGGATAAGGCTTATTCGTTTTCCATACGTCGTTGATATATTATTCCTGAAGAGCCAAGGTGAGAACTTATGAAGGCCATAAAAGCCAATGTTTTTTTTTGTTTTAAACATCAACAGTGCATCTTTAAAAAGGAAGTACAGAGACTGTGGGAGTTGTCTAGCAAAACAGACTCCCCAGCTAAGATTGAAATGCATGTTTTAAGAAAAAATTAAGGTAAATGAAAGTTGATGTGAACAGTGATTCAACTGCAACTACTTAGATTCCAAGACGGAGTTTAGAAAGAAAATAATTTGTTCTTGAGTGAAGCTCTTAAACAAGGTTCTTCTAGGCCCTTTGCTGCTTTATATCTTTGCCTTTGTAAAACGCCATGATATTATTCAAAAGTTGTTCCAAGGATGATAAAGGTTCAATTAGAATTATATTTTTGATGATTCTTTTGTGGTTGTTGGTATTTGTGATGACGTATATGAGGGCTTACTTGATTCAAATATGTGAATCTGATTCATTATTTTGTTTGTTAAAATACTCGAAGGTTAACCAAGTCCCTTTTGCAGTCACTTTTTGGTTTCCATGGAATAAAAGTAATTAAAGTTAAAATTTATTTGTCTTCTTCGCGTGTTCTAATTCATTCTACCATAAAGCATGTGTCGCTGTACTGCCTGTACATGTTTTAAAAAGTAGTGCTTGAGATGACTATTCAGATCACGGTTTGTTGTATTCAGTTTGTAGAATACAAAACAAGATCCTCTAACCCATCTAAGGTAATTTCTCCTCTTTGTTTCGTATGTAGGTTATGATTGTCGCATGCAGCATATACATGTTTTCCCTCTATAAGGTATTCTGGAGTATTTATTTTGTGTTTCATGCATTTACACTTAGGTGAGAAGCCGTATTAGGAACTTCCTTTCTAAGCCTCTGAAAATTGTTTTATATCATACATTACTGGGATGAACTTTTTTCCCTATTTGTCGTCTGTGGAATATTCCAATATGTTCCTATTAGGCTACATTTGATCCTGATTATATTTTCTGCTACAGTTTCATGATTTCCACTGTCAAAGGAGATAATATCAATCTGCAAAGTTGGATGAATCTCAAGAATGTTAAAATTGCCTTCTGCATAACACATTGTTTGAAAGAGGCGATAAGCTTTTTGAACTTTCAGAGTTTCTATTAAAGAAGAGAATGAATTGAAGAAGTCCGTTATCATATCAAAGATGAGAATCTACTGGAAATGTTCAGAACAATGTGTTTCCCAATATTTATCACAAATCGTATCCAAGAGTCTTGTTCACGACTAGACTGGAGGTGGTTTTGTATTGTCATACTAGAAATGTCACTTTATATTGTAGCTTCTGACTTACTGCAAATATTGTGCAGTGATTATTATAAGTGAAAATTTCATATATGACATATATTAGACTAATATTTTTAAGTTATAGCAGTAGAATTAAACTTTCAAGTTGTAACAATAAAAAAATTCAGGTTGTAACAGTTTCTTAAAAAAAAAAAAGCTTTTTTTAAATAATTGTAAAAATTTGTTTTGAAAAAAATAAAATAATTCGTTTCTGGAAAAAAAAAGGTAAAAAAATTGAAATAGGTGTGTTAATTAAATTTGAATTGATTGAAGATAATTACTAATTCGCATAAATTAAGGAAATTCAAACTAATTAAGAATATTTAGTTTCCTTATTTCACTCTAATTTGTTAAAATTAATTAAAAATTCTGATTTCATCCATTTTCTTCCACGTTTCTCTCTCTTCAATTTTTTTCCAGAAATCTTGTCACTCTCATCTAATTCATATTAGTTTTTATTCAATAATCTTTATTTTCTGGACGGCTTCTTATTAGTATTAATAAAACATGGTGGTAGATGGGATCCTTCAGGTTAGTGTTCTTTGCGATTTTTTATTTGTATTGTAATACAAACCAAACGTTCAAAAAAATTATGAACAGTGATTCTGGAAAAAAAAATCAAATTTTGTTTGTGAATAATAGTTTTAATTATGGCGTTTTTGGTATGAATATTCACTTTTGAAATTACATAAAATTTGTTTGAAATTGGTATAGATTTTTGTTTGAACATTCATTTTTTTGTATGTTTCTGGTTAAAAAATTATATAAAATTTATTTGAATTTGGTATATTGGTTATACCATGTTGGCACGATTTTAGAATTATATTTGAATGAATTTCGTATACTATTTGTCTAATAAATGACAATTAATAGGTAAAAATGATATTATTTTGGTATTATAGTGGCATGATTCTGCTGTGAAAAAGTGACGACTTATGTCATGAAATAGGTATAATTTTGGCATGAAATAGGTATGAAAAATGTGCATAATAATTATATGAAATTTGTATACTGATTTCAGATTTTTTGTTGTGTATAATAATTTGAATTATGGAATTTTTAAAAAACTGTATAATGTCATATTTTGGTATGAACATTGAATTTGTTCATTATTTGTCTGACGCATTTTTTTTTTTGGTATTTTTTTGGTTAAAAAAATAGAAATTTTTTCTTTGGAATTTGTATATTAATACTACCAAGCATGTATGACAATCAATAATGTTTTGGTACGATTTTAGGTTTGATTGGATTTTTTTTGGCATTATATTGTAATGAATTTTGAGAATAATAATGTAATGAATTTGGTATACTGTTTATTAAAGAAATGACAATTAATATTTCTAAGTTGGAATTATTTTGGTTTTCTAGTGGCATGATCCTGGTATGAATAATTGATAACTTTTGGCATGAAATAGGTAAGAAAAGTGAGAAGAAGAATTGTATGAAATTTGTATACTAATATAACATATGTGTTTTTGCTTTTGTATTCTGTACTAACATCTGAAATTGTTTTAAAATAACATATGTATTTTTACTTTTGTATGAATTTTATAAGCATAAAATGGTATGAAATTTGTATATGTATAAAAGTTATTTGTACTTTTGTATGATATAATATTGACACAATAATTTATGATGAAACAGAAAAATATGCAATTCAAAAAGTGTCGGAGCAGAAATTATTGTCACCTAGTTCAAAAAGAACTGTAGGGAGACCACAACTTGTAAATGGTTTGCTGATGTGAAATTCAAGAGGTCTAAGATTACGTGCAGTACACGTCGTCAGGAGGAACACAATAGGAAGGCATGTTCAAATTATCCTTCTGAAAAAAGACATAATTTATTTTTATTTTTATTTGGTTGCTTTATTGTGGCAAACTCATGTTTTGATTTATTTTGTCTTTTTAAGTTAATGAATTATAATTTCAGAATATTTATTATGTGTGCTAGTTAATCATTTGTGTATTCAGTGTTTTTCAAATGTATACCAAAAAAATAGGTAATGTTTGTATGCGATTGATATTGACTGGAAAAATTAAGTCAAATCTTAGTATGAAATTGGTATACATTTGGTATCCAACTGACGTCCCAGTGGTAAAATTGAAAAACAACAACATGTAATTGAAATTTCAACTGCAATAGCCAACGTAAAACTAGTTAATATTATATTCAATTTGTATAAATTTAGTATTGAATTGATATCCCATTGAAAAAATGAAAAATCAGCATGTCGTTGAGATTTCAATCAAATTAGACAACCTAAACAAGTTAACGTTGTATTCAATTGGTATCCAACAGATATCCCACTTGAAGATGAAAAAAACAAAATGTAACTGATATTTCAACCAAATTAGACAATCTAAAACAAGTTAATATTTTATCCAATTTATATACACTTGGTATCCAACTTGAAATTTTAGAACAAAGACAAAAAAAAAATGTATAAAATTAGTATCCAACGGGTATGAATTCGGGAAGAATAAATATGGTTGTAAAATAATGCATATTATATATTGTTGTCAGAAATTGTAGCAAAAGAAATATACATCACCCAAAAATCAAAACATGTAATTAAAAGTCTAAACTACAATAATTAATACAAGTTCTATATTTTCCTCTCTCTTCAATTTATATTCCGTATTCAAGTGTGATTTTTTTTTATCATATTTTAAGCTAAAACTTAAGAAATCCTTATTAAAGATTTTATGATCTCATATTATCTATATATATCAACAAATTTCAGAATTAAATATACTTATTCACCAACAAAATAATATTTTAGATATAGAAAAAACACACCAAAAACAAGTTCAAAACTTAAGTAAAACAGTTTTTTCTCAAGAAATCAAGTTTTAGATTAATTAAAATAAATAACGAAATCAAATTTTCAGAATATAGAATTATTAATTCTAAAAAAATCAGATTAAAAAAAAAACAATATGAAAATTTTAAAAAAAAAAAAACATCAAGAAAAGCAAAAAAGATAGATTAAAGAGAGAGAAAATTACATGTTAAAATATACGGTGATAATTTTATTTTGTTTTTTTAAAATTAAAGGCCCCAATAGTCATTAATAAATAAAATTTATTTGAATAAGTTAAAAAATCTCTTAAAAGGTGTAATAGATAATTACAAATTGATTCTCTCTCATTAATATTATTTCTCTCACCTATTAATTATATAAAAGGAACTGCAATCAATATAATTAAATAATTAATAATATAAAAATATAAAAAGATTAATCATTTAATAAAGTAAAATTTAATTGATTTTTAAATAAAGTTAAATTTAATTGATATGTTATAACCCGTAATTAAACTGTTATAAGTAAGAATTTTTTAAGAGTAGATTTAAAACTCATAATATTGTTTCTTAAATGTGTATATGGTGTGATTTTTCCTTATTATAACCCTTTATATGAAGAGAAGTTAGTATGAAGCAGAGGAAAGTTAGAAACTCAACTTTCAAGGTATGCCCACATTTAGGGGTCTGTTGTCATTTTTCCTTACAAACGAGGTCTGTATATTTATCTGGCAGTTGCTTCCCAAGTGTTGGAAATTGCACAAAAAATGATTTCAAAGTAGAAGTGTCTGGACACAAAAACTTCAGAACCAAAAAATAATGATAATGATGTGTAGAAAATTACAATGTCTCCGCTCCCAACAAATGTTAACATTCAGATTAATTACAAATGTTCCGTGTTCGGATTAATAGTTTATACACATTCGTTTGATAACATACTAATTTTGAGATTTTGATGTTAATGTGGCTATAAAGTAAAAGTCTCCAAATAGTATAAAATTGAAGTGGATGGTGTTAACTAAGGATCATATTGTGAATTCATTGTTGGGTTGTTCTCCATTAGAAACTATGGAATAATTCTGTTTTAAAAATTTAAGTCGCTTTGAAATTAGGTCTTCAAAATTGAAGAGGAATTTGATATCATACAATACAATGACGATGAAGAAATTGATCACTCAGTAGAAATTATTTGTCACACCCCAAACTCGAGGGGCGCAACTGACTCCTAATGCCAAAACTCAGGCCCGAGCCGACGCTGCTGAACCATTTGCTACTAGCGCATGGCAGCCACACGCAATCAAGAAAACAATAAGTATATCTCGACTTAAAACTATGCCATCGGCCGGCAATGCCCCTGATTTATAAAAGAAACAGCTACTCCCAGGAGATCATATAAATAAATAGCCAACTAGCACAGAAGTCCTGATTGGGCTGTCGAGGCCACCATGATATCTATACCAAAACTGAAAGTAGGTATATATCAAGACAATACATCAAACAGCTCACAAGCTTCATCAAACCAACAAACTAGGCCAGTATGACCATAACGTAGGTATACACCCTACACATTAGTCTGCAAGCCTCTAAAAGTAGTAAAGATTGGAGGGACAGGGCCTCAGCCTACCCATAAAGATATATACAACAAAAGGTAACAAACCTCCCAAATTTGGCAAGAGGAAAGGGGCTAGCCAACCAGATAGAAGTCAATCATGCTGCTAAGGAGGTCTACTGGATCGTCTGTTGGGACCTGCATACATGAATACAGCGCCCCCAAGGCAATGGGGCGTCAGTACAAAATAATGTATAGAGTGTGAAAGGCTATAGACTAAGTGAGCAAGTATCATAATATACCAAAAGCAATCACGTAAGGAAATCAAAATTTTAGATAATCATGCTAACCCGCTACTGAATCTAAAAAAATACAAAAATGATCAAACATCAACCTAACCAAGCCCCCATAAGCTCGGCAGGTACAAACAACATACCACCTACTTAGGCCCCTATAAACCCAGAAGGTGCCAAATCAATCAGCATACCCCTATCGGTAGCCCCTTGTGTTTGTAAGAAGTCACATAGCCCTTTTTTGGCGACGATATAACCCCGTAGGCAGCACATAGCCCTCTTAGGCAACATCATAGCTCTGTGGGTTGCACATAGCCCTCTTTTGCATCAACATGACCCTGTAGGCAACACATAGCCCTCTTTGGTGTCAAAATATCCCCATAGGCAACACATAACACTCATTGGCATCAATATAGCCCCGTGGGCAACACATAGCTCTCTTTGGAAATAACATAGTCTTATTAGACAACATCAAGCCCCCATAGGCACTTCATAGCTCAACAACTAACCACAATAGCCCCAAGGGCGACAACAAACAGTTGAATAGGCTAAAGGCTAGCAATTTAGCTATAAACAATATATATGAATAATCTCTAAGTCGTTCCAAACTTAGGGTCGTTCTTAACAGATTATGAGTCCCTAAAATGAGGGTTTATAACGATTCAATCAGCCAACCACTCACAATTACATCTACAAGATCACCAACATTAACTACCTCTAAGGAAACATATCGAACGAAGGGAATAGCCTTAACATACCTTTCCAATGAACACTCGAAAGACCATAGTCCCTTCACGAAAGTTGTTCCTTATGTCCTAAGCTTCACAAACACTATATATACACAGATGGTACGCACTTATAAACAATTTATAATTAATCTTAAATCGGCAGATTTGTCATATTGCCCCAACTTGTCGAAACGTCCGTAGAAATTCATAAAATCAATCATAAAAGAGTCTTGAGATGCTTACCTTAGTTAACCAAGTTTAAACCTTGAAGAAACACCAATAAATACAAATTTATATCTTCAAAAACCAGCTCCAAACGCAGCTAATAGAAGGGAAAAATGATTGCCATGTGTAGAGATCACGTTTCTAGGCACGGGGGCAACGTTAAATGGTAGAAATCATCAAAAACTAACCTTCATCATGCAATAACTCCATAGGAACCCTCTCTTAAGCTTTTTATTTGGTTTGGAAGTGAAAAAAAAAGTTTTCATGGCTTAAAACGTTGAGTAAGCTGACATACCACATTTTGACCCGACCCAGATCCTGCCCCGGCAGTCCGTAGTAAAACCTTCATAACTCTTTACTCCGATGTCGGTTGGATACGGTGTTTTGTGCGTTGCAAACTAGACTCGTAGGCCTTCGATTTAATGGGTGATAGACTTTCTAACTCTTTATAAATTGGGAGAAAACATCCAAGACATTTGACCCAAATTTCAGAGAAATTTTTAAAAAGGAACCTACGATAACTTGCACCAACTTTTATTTTGCCACTTACCTAACTTCCAAACTTGAGATACAACCCTTGAACACTTAAAATATGACATACCACATCATTCTTAATTTATTACCCACCATTCTTGTCTTTCCACGAAGATACGAGTTAATTTATACATTTTGAAAAGTTGGGGTGTTACATCCTTCCCCCCTTAGAAACATTTATCCTCGAATGAAAAAAATCTGAGTCACGCAGTTAATTCCTTAGGAGTTTCAAAATTTAGGCAGAATATCCTTTGTAAATGTGACTATCCAGGAACATGAAACGCAGAAATTCTAACCTAGGTGTCTCACAAGATGACATAAATAGCTAAGCACTATAGCTCCACAATAACAGTGCGAGCAAATATACAACGACAACAAAAATAATAATAAGCAACAATATAAAAAAAATAGATTGGTATCTAACCTCACTGCACTAATACAAACTGATATGCCATCACCCTGGGGTATGAAACAAGTGAGGATAATTGGACCTCATGCCATCCTCAGCTTCCCAGGTCACCTCTTCTCTATTCTTGTTTCTCCACAATACTTTAACTGAAGCCACCTCTTTGGTCCTTAATTTACAGACATGTCGATCTAATATGGCAATTGGAGTTTCCTTGTAGGATAACTCCTCTGTGATATGAAGATCCTCAACTGGACAACTCGAGAAGGGTCTCATACGCACTTCCGTAGCATCGATACATGGAAAACTGGATGAATAGATTCTAGCCCTAAAGGCAATTCTAACTCATAAGCTACCCGTCCTACCCTCCGAAGGATCCGGTATGGCCCAATGAATCTTGAACTAAGCTTTCTTTTTTTGCCAAATCTCATAACACCTTTCATAGGCGAGACTTTTAAGAATACCCAGTCATCGACACAAAACTCTAAGTCCCTTCGTCTCACATCTGAGTATGACTTCTGTCGGCTTTGAGCTGTTAGCAACCTCTCCCGAATGAGCTTAACCTGCTCCATTGTCTGTTGTACTAAGTCTGGTCCAATCAACCTTGACTCACCTACCTCGAACCATCCGATGGGGGACCTACATTTTTGCCCATACAAAGCCTCATAAGGTGTCATCCTGATGCTGGAATGATAACTATTATTGTATGCGAACTCAATAAAAGGTAAGTGGTCATCCCAACTTCCCTTGAAGTTTAGTGCGCACGCCCGTAGCATATCCTCGAGGGTCAAAATTATGCGCTCAGCCTGTCCATCTGTCTAAGGGTGAAAGACTGTACTAAGATTAACATGTGTCACTAGTCCTTTCTGGAAGGACTTCCAGAAGTTGGCGGTAAATTGTGCTCCTCTATCAGAGATAATAGATACTGGGACACTCTGTAGCCTAACAATCTCTCTAATATAGAGCCCTGCATAGTCTTCGACCGTAAAAGTATCCCTGACTGGTAAGAAGTGGGCTGATTTTGTTAGTCTATCAACAATTACCCAAATAGAGTCAAACTTGCGACGCGATCGAGGTAACCCTGTAATAAAATCCATATTAATTGCTTCCCACTTCCACAAAGGAATGGCTATCTCCTGAACTAGCCCAGCGGGCTTTTGGTGCTCAACCTTCACCTGTTGGCAGTCAGGACACTTTGCCACAAACTTAGCAACGTCCTTCTTTATCCCGTGCCACCAATAGATCTCTTTAATATCATGGTACATCTTCGTCGAACGAGGGTGAATATAATAACGGGAATGATGTGCCTCTTCCATAATCTGATGTCGAAGCCATGCAACATTTGGAACATATAATTGACCGCTATATCTAAGAACTCCATCTCCTGCTATATCAAATGCTAAATACTGCTGATCCTGAGCCTTGGCTCTGAGCTGCTATAAGCTAGGATCCTCTTGTTGCTGTGATTTTACTTCTACAACTAGAGATGATACGGCTGTGTCCTGAATTGTTACCCCACTATCTTTTGCCTCTAACAATCTGACTCCCAAGCTAGCTAACTTATGAATCTCTCGTGCTAGCTCACGTTTCACAACACCTAAATAGGATAAACTACCCATAGATCTTCGACTGAGGGCATCGGATACCACATTCTCCTTTCCTGAATGATATAAAATATCCACATCGTAGTCTTTCAGTAACTCAAGCCATCGACACTGTCGCAGATTTAAATCCTTCTGTTTAAAGATATATTGAAGGCTTTTATGATCTGTGAAGATGTCAACATGAATGCCATACAAATAATATCTCCAGATCTTTAACGCATGCACAACTGCAACCAACTCTAAATCGTGGATCGGATAGTTCTTCTCATGCTTTCTCAACTGCCTAGAAGCATATACGATAACCTTATCATGTTGCATTAGAACACATCCCAACCCAACACCAGAAGCATCACAATACACCGCATAGACTTCTGAACCCTCTGGCAATGCTAGAACTGGTGTTGATGTCAACCTGCCCTTCATCTCCTGGAAACTATGCTCGCAAACCTCAGTCCACTGGAACTTAGCTGCTTTTTGGGTCAGCTTCATTAATGGGGCTGAAAGTGAAGAAATCCCCTTTACAAACCTTTTGTAGTACCCAGCTAACCCTAAGAAACTACGAACCTCAGTCGGAGTCATGGGTCTGGGCCAAGTCTTTACGACCTCAATATTTTGTGTATCAACTGCAATGCCTGAATCTGATACAATATGGCCTAAGAAAGCTACAAAGTCCAACCAGAACTCACACTTAGAAAACTTTGCATAAAGTTCTCGGTCTCGAAGAACCTGAAGGACTGCTCGCAGATGATTTGCATGCTCAACTTTTGAACGTGAATACACCAAAATATCATCAATAAATACAATCACAAACAAGTCTAGATATGGCCTGCATATACTATTCATCAAGTCCATGAACACTGCTGGGTCATTAGTTAATCCAAAAGACATTACCAAGAACTCAAAGTGTCCATATTTGGTTCTAAAAACTGTCATTGGAACGTCTTTCTCCCGAACTCGTATCTGGTGGTACCCTGATCTTAAATCAATCTTTGAGAAGAACTTAGCACTTTGTAACTGATCAAACAAGTCATCGATCCTCAGAAGGGGATACTTATTCTTTATAGTCGCCATATTCAACTGTCGGTAATCAATACACATTCTTAGTGAGCCATCTTTCTTCCTTACGAATAACACTGGTGCACCCCATGGTGAAGCACTAGGCCTAATAAAGCCTTTATCCAGTAAGTCTTTCAACTGATCATTCAACTCCTTTAGCTCAGCAAAAGCCATTTTATAAGGAGGGATAGATATGGGCTGTGTACATGGTAGCATATCGATAGCAAAATCAATTTCCCGTTATGGAGGGATACAAGGGAGATCGTCTGGAAACACATCTAGAAACTCATTAACTACCAAAATAGACTGAAGAGTCGGTGGTTCTGCATCTATATCATGAACGTGAACAAGATGATAAATACAACCCCTAGTAATCATCCTCCTCGCCTTAAGATAGGAAATAAACCTACCTTTCGTCGTTGTTATATCTCATTTCCATTCCCGAACTACCTCTCCTGGAACCTCGATAGACTCTCCTAGGCAACTGGCTCAACTGGCTCATAATGCCAAAACTCAAGCCCGAGCCGACCCTGCTGAACCATTTGCTACTAGCGCATGACAGCCACATGCAATCAAGAAAACAAACAAGTATATATCGGCTTAAAACTAAGCCCTCAGCCGGTATGGCCCCTGTCAACTGATCTATAAAAGAAACAGCTACTCCCAGGAGATCATATAAATAAATAGCCAACTAGCATAGAAGTCCTGATTGGGCCTTCGAGGCCACAATGATATCTATACAAAAACTGAAAGCAGGTATATATCAAGACAATACATCAAATAGCTCACAAGCTTCAGCAAACCAACTAACTAGGCAAGTATGGCCATAACGTAGCTATACACCCTGCACACTAGTCTGCAAGATTTTAAGAGTAGTAAAGATTGGCGGGACAGGGCCCCAACCTACCCATAAAGATATATACACCAAAAGGTAACAAACCTCCCAACTCTAGCAGCTCCGGAGGAAAGGGGCAAGCCAATCAGATAGAAGTCAATCATGCTGCTGAGGAGGTCTACTGGGTCGTCTGTCGGGACCTGCATGCATGAATACAGCTCCCCCAATGCAATTGGCGTCAGCACAAAATAATGTACAGAGTATGAAAGGCTATAGACTAAGTGAGCATGTATCATAATATACCCAAAGCAATCACATAAGGAAATCAAAAATTTTGATAAGCATGCTAACCCGCTACTGAATCTAAAAAAATACAAAAATGATCAAACGTCAACCTAACCAAGCCCCCATAAGCTCGGCAGGTACAAACAACATACCACCTACTTAGGCCCCTATAAACCCAGAAGGTGCCAAATCAATCTGCATACCCCTATCGATAGCCCCTTGTGTTTGTAAGAAGTCACATAGCCCTTTTTTGGCGACGATATAACCCCGTAGGCAGCACATAGCCCTCTTAGGCAACATCATAGCTCTGTGGGCTGCACATAACCCTCTTTTGCATCAACGTAGCCCTATAGGCAACACATAGCCCTCTTTGGTGTCAAAATATCCCCGTAGGCAACACATAACACTCATTGGCATCAATATAGCCCCATGGGCAACACATAGCCCTCTTTGGAAATAACATAGTCCTATTAGACAACATCGTAGCCCCCATAGGCAGTTCATAGTTCAACAACTAACCACAGTAGCCCCAAGGGCGACAACAAACAATTGAATAGGCTAAAGGTGAGAAATTTAGCTATAAACAATATATATGAATAATCTCCAAGTCGTTCCTAACTGAGGGTCGTTCTTAACAGATTATGAGTCCCTAAAATGAAGGTTTATAACGACTCAATCATCCAACCACTCACAATTACATCTACAAGATCACAAACATTAACTACCTCGAAGGGAACATGTCGAACGAAGAATAACCTTAACATACCTTTCCAATGAAAGCTCGAAAGACCGTAGTTCCTTCACGAAAGTTGTTCCTTATGTCCTTAGATTCACAAACACTATATATACACAGATGGTACGCACCTATAAACAGTTCATAATTAATCTTAAATCGGCAGATTTGCCATATTGCCCTAACTTGTCGAAACGTCCGTAGAAATTCATAAAATCAATCTTAAAAGAGTTACAAGATGATTACCTTAGTTAACAAAGTTTAAACCTTGAAGAAACACCAATAAATACAAATTTATATCTTCAAAACCCAGCTCCAAACGCAACTAATAGAAAGGAAAAACGATTGCAACTTGTAGAGATCACGTTTCTAGGCACGGGGGCAACGTTTAATGGTAGAAATCGTCAAAAACTAGCCTTCATCATGCAATAACTCCATAGGAACCCCCTCTTAAGCTTTCACTCTGGTTTGGAAGTCAAAAGAAATGTTTTCATGGCTTAAAACGTTGAGTAAGCTGACATACCACATTTTTTACCCGACCCGGATTCTGCCCCGGCAGTCCGTAGTAAAACCCTCACAACATTTTACTCCAATGTCGGTTGGATACGGGGTTTTGTGCGTTGCAAACTAGACTCGTAGGCCTTAGATTTAATGGGTGATAGACCTTATAACTCTTTATATATTGGGAGAAAACATCCAAGACATTTGACCCAAATTTTAGAGAAATCTTTAAAAAGGAACTTACGATAACTTTCACCAACTTTTATTTTGCCACTTACCTAACTTCAAAACTTGATATACAACCCTTGAACACTTAAAATATGACATACCACATCATTCTTAATTTATTACCCACCCTGCTTGTCTTTCCACGAAAATACGAGTTAATTTTGACATTTTGAAAAGTCGGGGTGTTACATTATTGTCTCCTAAAGTACATTTATTATTTAGAGATTTCAGGAAGTCATCATGTTATTTTAGTGTAGGCTTGTAGCCATATCATCTGTGGTTACTACAAAGCTTATGTTCGACATTACATTCATCAAAGACATCTAATATTATACCGCATGTTACATGTCTTTGATACATGTACTGTCGAACGTAAACTTAGTATTAATCATGGAGAATATGTCTACAAGCCTACACTTGAGACCATGAAGGCTTTCTGAAGTTTCCAAATGATGAAGATAGGGGGCAACAATTTCCAAGGAATGATCAATTTCTTCATCTTCATTGTATGATGTCAAATTTAGTCTTTACTTTTGAAGACCTAATTTCCATGTGACTAAAACCTTTAAAACAAGATAATTCCATAGTTTCTAATGCAAGACATAAGTTCACAATATGGTCATTGGATAACACTATCCACTTCAATTTTATGTTCTTAGAAACTTTCATGCTATGGACACATTATCATCAAAATCCCAAAGTTAGTGTTATAAACGATGAACAAGTGCATAAATATTCAGGCATTGCACAAACCTTTTCTTCAGAAACTAACTGGAGTTTCATATTTTCCACCTGTGTGCATCCGGCTCAAGGCTATCAAGTTGGATTTTTTTAATTTTGGAAGAAACGAAATAACCTAATACATAATGAACATAGGATACATATCATTCATAGTAGTTAAAAGTACTAAAACAAAAGGTATCAAGTCAATTCCAGAGATGCGACCACCTTTTTGAGAGAGATGTTGTTACGAGTGTTTGATCAGTCGGTATAAGAGAGCGAAGGAGAAGAGCATCCAACAATTGACTGATTTGGTCTACAACTTTAGGTCTCGTGGACGGCCAAATGAGCTCTTGAAGTTTCACATTAATTATACCGCATTTTACTCTTTTAAGCGCCCAAATCGTCAAAGTCTTATGTTTCTCTTCATTCATTTTTATTTCTTCCATTTGTCATTTATCACTGCTCTATCCCTGTAATTTCTCCATTTTTCCATTTCTTTTATCCGGTGTGAATAGAAAGCATAATACAAAATATTCTTGGATTTACTTGGCATGTTTTAGATCTTGTGACTCTGCACTCTCCAACTTATACATACTCTCCTTCAGTAAACTACGAGCAACTCTAGTAAAGAGCACCTTGAATCCAGTTCAGGATTAGGAACTAATGCTTTTAGTGTGAAAAAAGTTAAAGATGATTTTTTGAATAACATAGATTTCTATAGAATGTCCTAGTGTAGAAACTTAGAAACTGTCTTGAAGAAATATCTAGATATTCTGGAGTAGTTGCCTTGAAGAAATATATAGATATTTAGAGTAATTGCTAGAAGATAAGTTCACTAGAACTTTCTTGTAGATGTATCTAGAAGAGTTTCTAGAACCATCCATAGACAAGTATAAATAAGGGATGGCCTTGTACATTATATTCAAGGGAAAATCAAAGCAATTAAAGAGTCTTCTTCCACTACAAAGTTCTTATTTCCAAATTCTTTCTTTAACTTTCTATCTTTCTCTTCTTCTTTAGTTGAATCTTTCGATCTTACTTAACGATCTTGGGCTAGCAGAAGGCTTCCCAAATTATACTTTTCTTCTGCTATTCTCTACATTCAGTTACACAAGATCATGATTCATGGGACTGTAAAGCTGGTAGACATTCCATTTAACCTTTGTCTGGCAATTTTACTTACCTTTTTCTCCCTTTTATTTTGTCAATGTAACTCCTCAATGATTTACTTTGAATGTGTCAGATATCCAATAGGTTCGGGATAGAAAAATTACTTTTTGGTGTAAATACATCTCCCCTCCCACACCTCCACTTGTTTTTGTTAGTAATAGTAGTAGATGATTAGGTTAATCTCTATACTTCAGAATTCTCTAAAAGACTAAATCTACTTAACTAAAACTTTCTACTTTGAGCCTAAGTTTTGGTAATGATTTCTTCCAATGCACACTGATCATATCCCACATTTTTTTTTGAAATTCAGGGCATTCACCCTTTAAGAAATCATTGAAAGACTGAATCTTTCAACTAAAAATTTCCACTTTTAGCCTAGCTTTTTGGTAATTATTTCTTCCCAGTGCATGTATCTGTCAGCCCGTGGATTTTCATTGTGTTTGGTTGACTTTTTGCTAGCAATTTATCCCTTAGCGCTTATGTTTGAGAATAAATGGAACTCATGTTGATTAGCCAACCCTTATTTGAATTCTTTTTCTGCTTGAGCGAATAGTACTCGAGATCTGCTTAAGTTATAGCTAGTCTGATCAGCTTTAATATGTGGATTTGTGTTGATTCTTTTTACAATTTGTTGTGGCAATAATAGTTGTAGTTATCAACCTTTGATCATTTTGGTGTCACAGTGATAGATATATAATGGTACATCTAAATCATCATGTAAATGGCATCGAGTGTTGTTCAAAGTTAGAGGCCGGACTCTGGTAGGAGATCAAGTGGTAAAAATATCGACCTGCTAATAATAAGAAGAAAGTTGATGGGAGAAAAATGACATTCTAAAACATGTCTCTGCATGCCCACGGTATCCTTCCCGAGTTTTGCAAAACTTCTATTATGTCTCATATCCTTTCTTATGAATTCCCATGAAGGAGTAGTAGCCTCTGTCTCTGGATAGGTTTATTCATTTTCCATACGTCGTTTACATATTATTACTGAAGACCCATGATGAGAACTTATGAAGACCATGAAAGCCATTTTTTTTTGTTTCAAACATCAAAAAGACCCATATAGAAACTCAACTTTCAAGGTATGCCCACATTTAGGGGTCTATTGTCATTCTTCCTTGGATGCGCTAGGCTGTATGAATGTGATGAAAGAAGGAATTACAAACGAGGTCCATATAAATATCTGATAGTTTCTTCTAGGGGTGTCAAATGGGCGGGTTGGATTGAAATTGGAGATATTAAAATGGGTTGAAATAGAAGTCGGGTTGAGTCTTGACCCGTCCAAGTTTACTTTGGGCTCAAATGGGCTAAAAACGGGTTGGGTCTTGACCCGATTAATCTCAATAATTTAACATATTGATATTTAACTTTTATAATCACAATTTGAATTTCAGCACAATTTTTTTATAAAAAAAAAAGTAACAAATGGATAGATAAATCATAAAAGATATTAAATAGATACTAATTCATACCTTAAATATAAGAACATATCTTAATAAAAAGTTTTAAAACTGGTTGAAATTGGAGATTGAATTAGGCTCAATTAAGGATTCTCTTCAAATGGGTTAGGCTTGAGTGAGTTGAGATTGAACCCAATTCAAATTATCTTGATCCCAACCCTTAAAATTTTGGGCGGATTGGGCGGGTTACCTATGCTTGTGTTCATTTTTGACATCCCTAGTTGCTTCCCATAGAATATAATCAGGACCAAGTGTTGGAAATTATACAAAAAATGATTTCAAAGTAGAAGTGTCTAATACACAAAACTTCAGAACCAACAAATAATGATAATGATGTGTAGTATCCATGTCTATGTTAAGTTACTCCGCTCGCAAAAGACATTAATTACAAATGTTCCGTGTTCTGATTAATATTTTATTGCAATAAACTAAACTTTGGGTTGTCACCCTTTGAAGAGGCAACTCTTCTGCGTGGAGAAAATTACAATAACAGAGAAATACGACTTTTCACAACTGTATTAAACGGTGGCAAGTCTTCTTCTAAAAATGCGTCTTTTGTTGAAGCTGCGCCTGTTTTTATAAGAGGGACATTTAAGTAATTTAACTTTTAAATTCAAATTCTGAAGATCCTGACTTTTAAGATAGTATATATAAAGAGGATGTGTGTGATAGGTAATACTGATCTGCCAAAGCATTTTATTGCCCGAGATAAAAACAAACAAACCAATCCCCTTTTGCCGATGGAGATGACAAATCTGAATAAGCAAAAGTTAACAGAGGAAGAAGCACCAAAAGGAAACAATAAATTGCCGGATTCACTCCTCGTGCAAATTCTCTCGCTTCTCCCAACAACGAAGGAAGCATTCAGAACTTGTTTAGTCTCTAAAACATGGCGGCGGCTCCCAACTTTAATTGATAGCTTCAATTTCACTTGTTCAACTGACCGGGAAAGAGAATATTTCTCTGTTATTCATAATGCATTAGCACATTCCCGCTCTCCCAAAATTATAAAGTTCCAACTTGACTTAACTCACTTGAGTCTATCAGACTGCAGTTGCAGGCCTGAGTATGAAACCCTAATCAGTCGTTGTTTTAGTTTTGCTGTTGAAAGAGAAGTGGAAAATGTTGTGTTGTGGTCTCAGTATAATAATGGATGCACATTACCTGAATCTCTCTGCATATGTTCGACCATGATAACTTTAGATGTTAAACATTATGGCTTTAATAACGCGGTCATAACGTGGAACTTTCTAAAGAGTATAAAGTTGGGGCATTTGATGGTAACCGATGATGAAATGGTGAAATTACTGTCAGGCTATCCTGCATTGGAAACAATGGAATTATATTGGTATCATGGTTTCCGTCGCCTGGAAATTAATTCTTTGCAATTCAAGACATTAAATCTGAAAAATTATCAATTTCCTGAAAATGGAAATGACTTAGAAATTCTCACGCCATATCTTCAGTATTTCCCATATCAGGAGAACTTCATGATCTCAAGTGTAGACGTGTTGATGTGTCTTCTATGGTTAATGCTAAGCTTATTTTCAGCATTTTCTGTATCAAAGAATCCCAAGTTTTTATGAGGGAGACAGATGTCGTGACTATCATCACGTAGTATATTCCCTTGTCCAAAATAATCTTCAAAAGTTATGTGATGCAACTGAGCTAACAATCGGAACTTGGTTCACAGAGGTATGTCTATAACTCAAAAGTCCTTACCCCTTCTTTGGTTAAGCAGATAGTTGAAGAATTAATTATAGAAACTTATGGCCTATTGTGTGCCTTTTGCAATACTCCTGTCAAGTTTTCAAAGTAAGGTTCATTCATTCGTACCGGAAAAAATATGTTTCTTAGAGTGTTTAGAAAATTAGATTTGTCAAAGTACTATCTGTCTGTTGTGAAGTACTTCCCTTTTGTTGTTATTGTTTCCTCCATTATTTACTAGTTTCGTTGGGATTACTGCACCAGGTCATGTGCATGTTGCAGTTCAAAGGGGTGCCTGTTTCAGAATTGAATTGCAAATATCTAACGCTGGTGTTGCATATGAAAAAGTTTAATATGTATGGAGTAGCTGGTCTTTTGAGAGCCTCACCTCATGTGGAAATAATCAGCATAGAATTGGACACTTTGCTGGTAACTTCCTGGAGCTTATCTCTTCGTTTTACATCTTTTCATTTGGTTGAAGTTTCTGTCATATTTGTGCAATTTCATTTAATCAAATCTGCATTTGGTCCTGATTTTATTTTTTTGTCTCCAGTTAGATGGTTTCCCTTGCCACTTTCTTGACAATTCCCGCTGCAACTCTGAGTTACTTGATTTGGCCAAAGGAGATAATATGGATTTGCTGAGTGGGGTTCCAAGTGTTGAGTTTCACAACCTCAAGAAGGTTAAGATTGTCATCTTCTCGGAGGCATGCTTGAAAGATCATGTCAAAAGGGGCTTTGAAAAGGTTTCCAAACTTTCAGAATTTTTGTTGCTGAAAGCACCAGTTTTGGAGAATTTCATTATCATATTAAAGAGAAGAAGGTGCGAGACATGTTCAATGAACTGTCTATCCCAATATTTATCTCGATTGGCCGACAAATTGGTAGGTTGTCCAAGATCGTCCACCAATGCTGCGATTAACTTCCAGGAGTGAGCTTTCCATGAGTTCACTGCTAGTAGTTTCATGTCTAATGATACCAGAAATGTTGAGTTCTTGAATAAACTACTCATGTAATCTTTAACTTCTCTATGTTTGTATGCAACTAATTACTAGTTTTACTATTGGAATTAACCTTCTGGTTTACCAAATGTTATGGTATCTTGGTTTCTTATGAAGCATTTCCTTCATGCTGCAAATATTTAAGGCAGGGAAACTTTAGTACAAATTCAAACAATTTTAGGCAACGTTCATCATTTTTACTACTAAAACTTGAACTGGAATTAAAAAAATCTGTCTTTTTTCATTAGTACGAAATTACTCATAAGTTTTTATTAAGATAATCTTGAATTCATGGTTTAAAATAATCCATCTATGAACATATGGAAATTTCATATTGAAAAGGTTTTCTTAAACAATAAATGATGTATCTAATTTCATTGATAGGACCATTTCTGTACCAGAGACTTCTACTATAAGATCATTGTTTTTTTTAACTTTGTGCAAAAAATACTTCAAGGTTAATTATTTTTTTTTTGGTTAAAAGGGTTAAAACATATGAGCAACTTGATGGTGTAATATACCACAAATAATATAAATTACAGTTGAAAATAAAATGACAAAAATGAATAAACAATTCTTTAGGCTGAGGCACAGATATCTCGCTCTCTTTAAGGAGATTCAAGTCCACTGCGGCATAATCTACACCGATCCAGCAATAATACTCTTGACTTGTCCCCTCCAGGATACAACAGCCCAACAACAGTGTACAACTCAAACAACTCTGGATTAGTTGAAGAGTCCAAAGCCCCACAAAAGAACACCTTCCTTCAACATATAAATATTCTCTTTGTATATAGTGAATATAGTTGAAGACTTAGAATATTTTCTGTCTCAACTCTCTCTTTCACTACACTAACCTCAATATAAACTCAATATAACACTACTCATCTTTTTCACTCTATATTTTCTTGTACTTCTCTTGTTTCTTCTTCCTATTAACACAAAGGAATACCACACTATTTATAGGTGATGAATTCTTCCTTGCAATGAATAGGAAGATAGTGGGTAGTAAATTTTCCAAATGAATGGCTCAAATGTTACATAAGTTACAAGTCATAAATATAGAATAATGGATGAAATGAAGAGTTGGTGGTTACATAAGTTACTAAAAACTAATGACCACTTTCTTACACAATTGATGAGAGTAAAGAGACACAAATGTAATGTCCATCAATAGACATAACATGATATATAATGTGACATAATATATTTTTATTAATATTAAAATGTCACACCAATAATCCCCCACTCATTTTAATATTAAGATAAGAGAGTTCTTCACAACTCAGTTGAAGGTAGACTATTTTGCATAATGAAGGTGTGCTCTGCATTGAACCTTCACTTAGTAAAACAATAACCTTTACTCTAGAGTCAGTAGTGGTCTCAGACTTGAACTATGACTGCTTAAGGAAAATAAAGTATCATTGCTTACACACAATATTCAAGGTGTTGACATAAGCTTTAATAGCCAACACATTACGGCCTTGTGCTCTCCCGGTTTCATGAGTGTTTTTTAGAACAAGTCCATTCTCATAGAAATCGACTTACTTTCACACTCACATAGGTGAAATCTGTCAAGGGTGCTCCTATAATTTGACACCCCACTCATACGAGATACAAACTTTCATTAAGAGTTCAAAGACTCAACCTCCACAATAATTATAGGATAAATGCACTCACATCATAGGAATTGAATAAACTTAACAATAGTGCATTTCACAACAAGTCATCATATGATTTGTTCTTCCCATTTAACCTGGTTATAGGATCTCTAGTCCCCAGGTTGGATTTCCTCAAATATGACTCAGAATTATTTTTAGCTTCAATTTCACCCCCCTCAATGTGCTTCAGACTCTTTTTCTTGCAAAGACCTTAGTTTATAAATATGCAAGATTGTCACAAATTTTAACACAATTAATATTGATGGTATACCAGTGATCAATATAATCTCACTATATTGTATTTTCTTCACATGAGTCTGAATTTACCGTTATAATAATGATTTTGTATTCAACCATTATATTGGTGTTATCATAATTAATCAAAATTAGAAAAATTATTTTCTCAAAATAAAGTGTTTCAATTCACGTTTTCACTAGTTGAAGTTTAATTTTTTTACTTCAACCTTCATAATAGAATTAGCAAAAAATAATTTACTTTTCTCATCCCACCAAATAACACCAAATTTTTCTCATCTAGTTTGCTTGTACCTTCTAAGTACTTTTACTGCAAACACAACATCAAGTCAATCTGTTAGTCACATAGCTCATAGTTTTATTAGTCTAGCAATCTCCCTTTTTTTATTTGTCACAACTTTCTCACACAATTGAATATAAAGGAGTTGCAAGACTCACACAACCAACAAAATTGTATTTCACAAACTTTTCAATATTATGTGACTCGAAAAGGAAAATACATCACATGTTTAATGGTATTTCTTCATTTCAAGAATGAATTTTTTTTCCTCACCCAAAACATTTCATGTTAAATGGCTACTCAACATGGCTTTCATAATTTATTTATAACTCTCATGTTAGAGCCAAAAGTCATCACATTACAGCCAAATAATAACATGTGATTTATTCCACAATTAATATATATGCACTTGTAATACTCTTTTTTTAGAGCATTTCTCAAAGACGCAAAAATTATTTTTTTCACAATGGTTTTTTTCCTCATTTCATGAGCCCCCACTATTTTAAGAATTTAAATATCATTTTTTCAGGGAAAATGCATAAGTACCCCCCCCAGCATATGCCCAAAATCTCTGAGACACACCTAACATTTACTAAGGTCCTATTCCCCCCCCCCCGAGTTGATTTTATGTATAATTTTCTATCTCTTTTCGGCCTACGTGGCACTATCTTGTGGGCCAATGCGTGTTGACAATTTTTTCAAGGATAGTGCCACATAGGCCGAAAAGGGGTAGAAAATTATATATAAAATAAGTTTGGGGGGTAATAGGATCTTAGTAAAGGTTAGGTGTGTCTCAGAGATTTTGGGCATAGCCTGGGGGGTACTTATGCATTTTCCCTTTTTTCATGAAAAGTAGTATCACTTTATTCATGAAAATACTAGGTAAAAAAGTTTTTTTTTCCTTTACCTTTTCTCCACTTGAATTGAGCAAGTAGAAAAACACTTTACCGTACACCTCTTCTCTTACATCTCTTGAAGAGAGTGACGTTGAGCGGAATTATGTTGAGATCCCTATCTTGATATCCGCTCTTTTTCAAACTGTAACAATAACATGAGTCTCCTTAAAACTGATGGTGTAATATACCACAAAAAATATAAGTTACAGTTGAAAATAAAATGACAAAAATGAATAAACAATTCTTTAGGCTGAGGCACAGATATCTCGCTCTCTTTAAGGAGATTCAAGCTCACTGCGTCATAATCTACACTGATCCAGCAATAATACTCTTGACTTGTCCCCTCCAGGATACAACAGCCCAACAACAGTGTACAACTCAAACGACTCCGGATTAGTTGAAAAGTCCAAAGCCCCACAAAAGAACACCTTCCTTCAACATATAAATATTCTCTTTGTATATAGTGAATATAGTTGAAGACTTAGAATATTTTCTATGTCTCAACTCTCTCTTTCACTACACTAACCTCAATATAAACTCAATATAACACTACTCATCTTTTTCACTCTATATTTTCTTGTACTTCTCTTGTTTCTTCTTCCTATTAACACAAAGGAATACCACACTATTTATAGGTGATGAATTCTTCCTTGCAATGAATAGGAAGATAGTGGGTAGTAAATTTGCCAAATGAATGGCTCAAATGTTACAAGTTACAAGTCATAAAGATAGAATAATGGATGAAATGAAGAGTTGGTGGTTATATAAGTTACTAAAAACTAATGACCACTTTCTTACACAATTGATGAGAGTAAAGAGGCACGAATGTAATGTCCATCAATAGACATAACATGATATATAATGTGACATATAATATATTTTTATTAATATTAAAATGTCACACCAACACAACTTTTTTCACCTAAACAACCGAGTATGAGTATGGTGGTTAATTAATTTATAAAATTGTTACAGAAAATGGTTACAAGGTTGAATAGTATTACTAAAGTTGCTTACAAAGATGATCCAACAATTATGGCATGATAACTTATGAATGTACCACACGATCAAGCTGACTTTTCAGGAAAAACTGTTAATGTAAGCCCCAATTAAAGTGGTTCTTTTAAATTCAATATTTTACAAATTAATTGAATTATTGAAATATCTATGATTGACTTTTTTCACTAATATTCGTTTCAGGCCTGGGTTCAGTAAGTAGATAGAATAAACAGCAGTTGTAGACCAAAAACCAACCATGGATTCGGTGAAAAGATAGAATGAGACAACAGCGCTATAGAACGATCAGCTGGTTGTCGGAAGTTCTTTTTCTTCACATCCTCCCTCTTATGACAACTGGATCAAATATTCGTAGCAAGTGCTCTTTTAAACAATATTGGTTTGCAGCTGTTGTTTCTTCTATCTTTTCACCGAAATCCATGGTTTATTTTTAGTCCAGAAAGGCTTTGGCTAAGAAGTAAAAGATATCACCCAGACCTAGTGCACTTTAAAATGATTATATCTTCGAAATTTTTTAAAATAAAATAAACTTCTCCTAAGGATTCTTTAAAATGATCATATTCAGCAAATGCTTATGTTTGTGAATACATGGAATTCATGTTAATTAGTCAACCCTAATTTGAATTCCTTTTCTGCTTGAACGAATAGTACTGAGATCTGCTTAAGGTATAGTCTGATCAGCTTTAATATGTGAATTCCCAGTTTCTAAGGAGTAGTGGTCCGTGTCTCTGGCTAGGCTTATTCATTGTCCAAACATAATGGATATATTATTCCTGAAGAATTAGCTGTGGAAGACAACCTCACAGCTTAAGGAAGGGACTTGTGGCAGCTATTCAATTTTTGACTATATCTGACTCAGGTCGGATATATCCAAGATTGTCACGGCCTCTATCTGTATAACCTACACAACTCTCTTCTTTCTCTTTTCTTTTACAAATTGCAGTCCTTACCGAGTATTATGAAAGAAAATAGATGGAGTACAAGTTCAAATGAAGTGTGTAGTCTTCATCTTCGAATGAAATAGGCTTTCTTATAGAATTTTGTAGCAAGGCTCTTCATTCTCTAAAAGGAAAACCCAAGGGAGTTTCTTTCAATCAAGGATTTATTAATTGAGGATAAATGATAGCACAAACTTGATCTTCTTTCCTTGTTGATAATTCAAACTTTGTGCTGATTTGTGCATAGAGGATTTAATCGATCCCTTCTAGGTTTTGAATGTGGTCTACATTCCTTTCTGGCCTGCAACCAACTTTTTCCTGCAATGTTATTTTGTCATTGTTAAAACGTAACTTAAAATCAATTTGAAACTAACAAAAACAACCCCAACAAAATAAAGAAATGGTTCTGAGCTTTATACTTCAACTTGTTAGTATTTAATACAGTATTTTCAGTTGCACATCATTTTCTTCAAGTTCAGACTCTTCAGATTTCAGATTTTCAATCTGTTAAAGTTAAGTGTAAGACCTTTTTCCATATTTACACATTAAATAATGAGGTTCTTTAACTACTTTACATTTTCTAGGAGAATATTTTGAAGATAATCAAAAGGTAACTTCCTCGCAACATTCTCATTAGTTGGATGCATTCACTACCATTACCTGTTTCACCCACTCCCTAACAAGCTATGTTGCTCAGACTCTTCAAAAATGTCAGCGGGTGCGTGTCGGATTCACCAAAAGTAGTGTATTTTTGGAGAATCGGACACGGGTGCGGCATCAAAGTGAAGAGTTCGCGCAGCAAAGCTAATTAACAAGCAGACCTATAGAAAAAAGGTTCAATATATAACCCTGCTTCTTCCATGTAAAAAACTCATTCAGGAGACATGGAGGATCCGATAGAAACACGAAACTCCGATATTTATAGTTCCATGTGTAGCTATGAGAATTTACCAAACCATGAACTTGACAAATTGAAACAAGATCATCAAGTAGTTATAGTCATGGTTCCATTTCCAGCTCAAGGCCATCTCAATCACCTACTTCAACTAGCCTGTTTAATCTGCACATCATATGATCTTCCAGTCTATTATTGGCTCAGCTACTCATAATCGTCAAGCTTTGGTTCGAGCCAATTCCTTAAATCCTTCAGATATAGCCAAAATCCACTTCCATGACATTCCACTCCTGAATTTGCCTCACCTCCACCTGTCTTTAATGCCTTGAGCAAATTCCCATTACATCATCAGCCATTATGGGATGCATGTTTGCTTCTCCGTGAGCCCATTCCTTCCTTTTTACGTGATATCTCCTCAAAATCGAGACGAATCATTGTTGTTCATGATTCTTTAATGTCATATATTTTTCAGGATGTTTCTTCCTTTCCCAATGCTGAAACCTATATATTTAGTGGAATGCCTATCCATCTTGGAGAAGAATTGCTTAATAAGCTACCGACCCTTGAAGGAGCGCTGCCTGATGAAATCAAGAACTTAATGGATCTTCAGAGTCCATATATGGATATTAAATCAGGTGATATCCATAATACAAGTAAAGTAGTTGAAGGCGAGTTTCTTGATTTGCTGGCACAAGTAGAAAGTAAACAACAATCGGCAACTGGACCAAAACTGCCTACAAAATTTGATTATATAATCTCGAATAGGAATGAGATATGTTTGGAGTGGCTGAATAAACAACTTCTTACGTATATGTTGCAGAATTGCCCCTCTTTGGGGTAATCCTTTCCTTAGCTTGACATGATTTTCTTTCCTTCTGGGTAATCCATCCTTACCCCTTGATTTTCATTCCTTGTAGATAATTCAATCTTTGTTCATAGATTTCTTTGCGCTGATTTGTGCATAGAGGTTTTGTGTGCGGTCTACATTCCTTTCTGGCCTAACTTTTTCCTGCAATTTTATTTTTGTCATGTGTTTTTGTTTCTCAATTCAGCTTTCTTGAAAAGAAATGGTAAATGCCATAATGACATGTTCTGATAATTTCACAACTAAACGGTAGCAACTTTTCTTCGAACCACGTCTCTTCCTATGAAACGGTGGCAATTTTTCTTCCTAAGAAACGGTAGCAACTCTTCTTCTAAAACATGCATCTCTTGCTGAAACGGTGCCTGAGGGACATTTTAGTAATTTAACTTTTAAATTCAGGACATACTTATAAATACAGAGGATTCTTCTTGTTAATGCTGAACTGTCAAAGCATTTTATTGTCTGAGAAACCCTATTCATCTCTCTCTTTTGAGTTTTGCCCAACCCAAAAATGTTGAGAAATTCGAAGAAGCGAAAGGTGAAATTGAGAAAATCGAAGAAGCAAAAGGTAACAGAGGAAGAAGCATCAATCAATAAGTTGCCAGATGCAGTCCTCGTAAAAATTCTCTCACTTCTTCCAACAGAGGAAGCATTCAGAACTTGTGTTATCTCTAAAAAGTGGCAGACTCTCTCAACTTTAATTTATAGCTTCAATTTCAATTGTTCAGAATACCGGGAAAGAGAAGATTTATCCTTTATTCATAATGCATTAGAACATTCCCGCTCTTCCAAAGTCGAAAAGTTCGAACTCGACTTAACTGAATGCATGGACTTGTGTCAATTAGACTACAATTTGAAGTTTGATTTTGATTTCCTAGTCAATCGTTGTTGTAGTTTTTCTGTTGAGAGAAATGTGGAAAATCTTGTATTGGGTTTATATAGTCCTGAAGAGTGCCCGTTGCCTGAATCTCTCTACACCTGTTCGTCATTGATAACTTTAGATGTTACGCTATGTTGTGGCTTTATTAATGATGCGGTCATTTCGTGGAACTCTCTAAAGAGCATAACATTGGGGTATGTGGTGTTTACCGATGAGGACATGGTGAAATTACTGTCAGGCTGTCCTTCATTGGAAACAATGGAATTATATAGGTATGACGGTTTCCGTCGCTTGGAAATTAATTCAAAAAAATTAAAGACAGTGAAGCTGATAGATTATGGGATTCCTGGAGTTGGAGATGAATTAGATGGGGTTTCTGGAGTTAGAGATGAATTAGAAATTATTGCCCCGTATCTTCAGAATTTGGAAATATCAGGAGATTTTCTTGATGTTAAGTGTAAACTTGTTGATGTTTCTGCTGTAGTTAATGCTAAGATTAGTTACAGCAATAAATGTATCAATCACGTCCCAAATGTTAATGAAGAACACAACTGCCGTGACTATCATCAAGTATTATATTCCCTCATCCAAGAAAATCTTGAAAAGTTATGTCATGCAACTGAGCTAACAATTGGAAATTGGTTCGCACAGGTTTGTCTTTAACTCGAAACTCCTTACTCCTTTTTTGGTTAATCTTAAGCAGACAGTTGTAGAATGTAAACATTATAGAATTAATTACAGAAACTTGTGACCCATTCTCCTGTCTAGTTTTTAAAGTAAGGTTCTTTAATCATACCGGAAAAGATATGTCCTGAAATGAGGTTTTAGAGAATTAGATTTGTCAAAGTATGTACTATCTGTCTGTTGTGAAGTACTTCCCTGTTATTGTTACTGCTTTCTCCGTTATTTACTAGTTTCGTTGGAATTATTGCACCAGGTCATGTGCATGTTGCAGTTCAAACGGATACCCGTTTCAGATTTTCACTGCAAATATCTAACTCTGCAGTTGCATATGAAAAAGTTTAATTTGTATGGAGTAGCTGGTTTTTTGAGAGCCTCGCCTCATGTGGAAACACTCAACATAGACATGCAAACTATGGAGGTAACTTCCTGGAACTTATCTCTTCTTTTTACATCTATTCATTTTCTTGAAGTTTTAATACCCTCCAATTTGCTTCCGAAGAAGAATGCAAACATTTCTTAATTATCAGTAAGAAGCTTTGCTTATGTCACTGTAAAGCTTCACGTTACCATAGTAAGTATTGTTGCTTTCTTTGTGGCAAATGAGTTCTGAAATGAGAAGTATAGTAGCGCTATCACTTTTTTTTTTAATAAAGCTTGTGCTATCACTTTTGCTTCGATTACTTACGCCATCATAATCATTTCCCAAGTACCATTAACACTTCTATAGAATCATTTTTTTTCAGAGTTGTGCAATTTCATTTAAGCTGACTTGCATTTGGTCCTGATTATATTTTGTCTCCAGTTAGATGATATTTGCAACTATGTTGACAATTCACGCTGCAACTCTGAGTTACGTGATTTGGCCAAAGGAGATAATATGGATTTGCAGAATTGTGTTTCAAGCCTTGAGTTTCACAACCTCAAGAATGTTAAGATTGTCATCTCATCGAAGCTATGCTTGAAGTATCATGTCAAATGGGGCTTTAAGAAGCTATTCAAACTTTCAAAATTTCTGTTAATCAATGCATCCGTTTTGGAGAAGTTCATTATCATATCAAAGAGAAGCAGGTGTGAGACATGTTCAGGGAACTGTCTATCCAAATATTTATTTCTATTGGCTTTCAAATTGTTAGATTGTCCAAGATCGTCCACCAATTCTGTGATTATATTCCAGGAGTGAGTTTTTCATGACTTCATTACTGGTAGTTTCCTGTCTCAAGATACTAGAAATGTTGCCTTATATTAAGTTTATAACTAATTCTAGTTTTACTATTGGATTTACCCTTGTGGCATACCAAATGTTATGGTATATTGGTTTCTTATGAAGCTTTTTTTTTGTTATATTGATGTTGAGATTCTCTTGTGACTCTTATTTTGCTGGATCTATTAAGATGAGCGATTTGCAAGTCACATTCTTTTATGATAATTAACCGCATTAAATGTTATGCTCTGCTACCTTTTCTTTGTCAGTAGCATCAAGGTCTGTGATTGTGCTATTGAATCTTTTTACTTGAAGTCAAAGCCATATGATTTGATCTATCTTTTTCTTCGGGCATATGTTGGCTGGGACAGCTTATAAAACGTTGTGGCAAATTTTTTGGAACAACAGCTCTCTTTGATAAATGTTGTACGAAATAGTGTTATTTATAAATGGCAGTGTGTAATACTTTTTCCATTTTAGGGATCACATACAAAGTTCAAAAAGAGGCACTGCAACTTTAGTACTAATTCAAATAGTTAGGTAGTAAACCTCAGTAATGGTCATCCATTGAACATATGGAAATTTCATATTGAAGAGGTTTTCATTAAAATAAACGATGTTCTTAATTCATTGATAGGACTATTTCTGTACTGAATACTTCTGCTATAAAAACATTGTTTATTACTATATTTGTGGAAGACAAGTTCCATCAGTAGGTAAACATGCACTTACTCCTCTGTTTCCAGTTTTATCGGCTCTGCAGCGACTTTGAGTATGTATGTTTGGCCAAAGGATATAACTATTGATTTGCAACATTGGATTTCAAGTTTTTTATTTCCTGACCTCTTTCTATTTTGTTTTTTCCTGGTTTTAAAGAACCTATTTCAGATACCCATTGAACTAGGTGCACTAACTCGAACCTAGTTCTTGCATGAAATGCCCTCCTAACATAGGAGCAATCCTACTAAGAAATGGAAGAGAAGATTTCTTTCGGTTCGACGACACAATGCCTCACCTACCCTCTGCTATACATCTCTTTCGTTCGCCCTAGACCCACCCACCAAATGGAACTCTGCCCTTTTTGTTGGGTTAGAGCGAGTATGAAGTCAGGGAGGAAGAAGAAGAAGAGAGGGAAGAAATAATATACTAACATTTACCTTTCCCAGCTCTCAGAAATGGAGAAGGAATCAAAAATCTAGTGAACCCCTCAAACTCCGTAGGTAATTAAATTCGAGACAATTCAAGAAGAATAAGATAAGCCAACACAAAAAAGTCGATTTGATTGACAATATTTCTCTATAAATATGCAGATTTATGTTGCCGAGTCACGAGGGCTTCTTCTTCTACTCCCTTCCCGGAAGATAGAGGGAACTTAGCCTCTGACAAAGTAGTAGCTGATATAGGAATAGCTGGCAAAGGAAGAGCTTCCACTAAGATTCTGACTTATTTGGAAACTAGATTTGCTGCCCCTAATCCAAGCTGTTAGGGCAAACTAAAGTAGATATGACACCAGATAGCGCTTGTAGCACCCTTTTCTTAAACATATACAGTCTTCAAAATTTATTTAACGATTAACCGGTTAGGTACTGAACCACCTTCTCCACCTCCTGCTTCATTAGCCAGTTCAATGTTTTGGGTATATAGTTAGGTGTTTCCATGTAGACTTCATTCCTAGAGGTTTGAAGTTTGAAAAGCCCAAATTCAAATTTAGACTTGTGGTCTGTAGGTAAGATATAACTTTAGACCTGCATGTCTAAATGGATGTTTTGGAAGTTTAATAATTACTATTATATAGTATACCTCCTAATTTCGCCGTTTCTTCTTTTACAACAGACACAATTCTACCTTTGTGAGGAGTTAATATCTTAAAAGGTCACTGGACTATGAGAAATTATCTAATAAAGTCATTGAACTTTACTTTGTATCAATAAAATCACTCAACTTAAGATTTTTATCTTCTAAAATCACTCAACTACATTTATCTTTAAAATATATTTGACATGACAAAATATTATTTTTTTAATGTCATATAATCATGGACTCCACAAATCAATAAATTATAAAGTCTATTTTTTTATATTCTGACAATAGTTACATTTTTCATGTTTGATTAGGATTTGGGAGTAAAGACATAGTCACATAAACAAATTTTAGAACATAAAATTAATAAAGAGTATAGAAGATAACACTTCGGCTTGTGTTAAGGCAAAGAGAAGTGAAGTAGTAATTATGTTAGCAAAGAATCCTGGATCTTGGTCATTCCTTATATTTGAATAAGACGTCGACTGAGGTTGAATTTGTTTGGAAAATTTGTTCGATTAGCTCGATTTGTTCATACTGAAAAGGGGGGGGGGGGGGGGGGGGGCCGTAT
>JAJOOO010005762.1:0-22533 GCA_029582685.1 Solanum piurae
TACTCCTGGATCATCCTGAGCTAGGAGTTATGACTGCTCAAAGTTGGCCAAAAACTCACTGATTTCCCACACTTGACCAAATTTCCAGGTTCTGAACTTTTTCCAAAAGTGACTACTTCCAATTTCAAGCTTCTTCATATTCATTTTAAATCGTCGGATGTAACACAATTAAAATGAAATTACATAAAAACCCCTCATAGAACCTCATTATAAAGTCAACACAAAGTCATAGGCTCTTGCTTAACCTATCATTTTCCGAGTCGTTACAAGAGTCTTAGTTATCGATGTGAAGCGCACCACATCTATTATTAGGAGGATACAACATTTAGGAACTATCTCACTTCTTTCATATTCTTTTTGTGCGATAAAGTAAAACTCTATGAAAGTTCTTTCTAATTTATGCTTGCACGTATCTTTCAGATCATGCCTCCACGAAGATCTATTCGAGGTCATCCTTCTAGGAGAAATGTTGATCCTCAGGATTAAGGGGTCCCCAATACACCAGAAGTGCAACCCCAAGGAGAAGTCACTAATGCTTAGTTTCGGGATGTTATCCGGATGTTGATTCAAGGTGTGACCAACCAAGATGGTCAACAGAGAGGAGTTTGACAGGATGTGGCTGATACATACATGTTTTGTGAGTTCTTAAGGATTAATTCTCCAGACTTCACCGATTCAAGTGTCACTGAGGATCCGGAGAACTTTGTGGAAGAGTTGCAGAAAGTATTTGAGGTGATGCATGTTGCAGATGTTGAGCATGTGTAACTAGCTACATATCAACTGAAGGGTGTTGCTAGAGTCTAGTATGACTAATAGAAGAAGAGTAGAGCTGAAGGGGCACTAATTATGAGTTGGATTGTGTTCGAAGAGACCTTCATGGGGCTTTTCTTTCCCCATTAGCTAAGAGAGGCAAAGGTAAGAGAATTCCTCACTCTTAAGAAGGAATCCATGAGTGTGCATAAGTACAACCTCAAGTTCACTGAATTTCCTGTTATGCTCCATTGATGATTGCTGATATGAGGAGTAGGATGAGTATGTTTGTGTCTGGATTGTCTCGTCTGTCAAGCAAAGAGGGTAAGGCTGCGATGTTGATAGGGGATATGGACATAGCAAGTCTTATGTTCTATGTGCAGTAGGTTGAGGAAGACAAGTTAAGAGACATGTAAGAGTTTCACAACAAGAAGGCTAAGACAACATGTAATGAGTTCGGGAAGCAGAAGGGTAATGCGAACCGATCATCTTTTCAACAAAAGCCAAATGGACCTTCTCCATCATCTGCTAGTGCCCCTGCTCCAAAGAACAAAGGTGAGTTAAGGAATCAGAATTTGTAGAACTTCAAAGCTAGACCTGCTCAGTCTCAGGGTAGTGTGTTACAAGGGGCTAATTAGACTCCTGCATGTGCTAAGTTTGGTAGAAACCACCCAGGAGCGTGTCGTGATGGCTCCATTAGTTTCTTCAAGTGTAGTCAGACAGGTCACTTCATGAGAGAGTGCCCTAAGAACAGGTAGGGAAATGGTAATGGGGGAAATAAAGCCCAATCTTCTTTAGCGGTTCCACCAGACAGAGCTACACCTAGAGGAGCTACTTCAGGGATAGGCGGACGAGCAAACCGTTTGTATGCTATCACCAGTCACCAAGACCAAGGGAATTCACCTCATGTTGACATTGTTATGATCAAAGTCTTTACTTTTGATGTATATGCATTGTTTGATCCAACTGTGAGTCTATCTTTTGTGACTCTGTATATTGCTAGTAGTTTTGATATTCTTCCCGAGCAACTTCTTGAGCCCTTCAGTGTTTTGACATCTATAGGTGAGTCTATTCTAGCTGAGAAAGTTTATCGTGAATGTACCATTTTTTTCAATCACAAGGACACCATGGCCAACTTAGTCGAGTTAGACATGGTGGACTTTGATGTTATTCTAGGAATGGACTGGCTTAATGCTTTTTATGTCTCAGTTGATTGTAGAACTCGAGTAGTAAAATTTTAGTTTCCTAATGAGCCAGGTATAGAGTGGAGGAGTAGTTCAAAAGTGCCTAAGGGTCGTTTTATTTCATACCTTAAGGCCAGAAATTTAGTTTCCAAGGGGTGCATCTATCACTTAGTCTGAGTTAATGACTCTAATGTTGAGACACCACGTATTCAGTCAGTTCCACTTGTGAGTGAGTTTCCAGAGGTCTTTCCAGATGGTCTTCCTGAGAGATAAATAGACTTCAGTATAGATATTCTTCCTGATACTCGACCTATTTATATTCCTCCATATAAAATCCAGCTGAGTTAAAAGATTTAAAAGAGCAGTTGAAATACCTTCTTGATAAAGGTTTTATTCGACCAAGTGTTTCACCTTGGGGCGCTCCGATCTTATTTGTTACGAAGAAAGATGGTTCTCTTAAAATATGTATTGATTACCGTTAGTTGAACAAGGTTACTATCAAGAATAAGTATCTCCTTCTGAGAATCGATTATCTATTTGATCAAATTCAGGATGCCACGAGTTTTTCTAAGATAGAACTCAGATTTGGCTGTCATCAGTTGAGAGTAAGTGAAAGTGATATTCCATAGACAACATTTAGGACCCGTAATGGTCATTTTAAGTTTCTGGTTATTTATTTTGGTTTGACTAATGCTCCTGCAGTGTTCATGGACCTTATGAACAGAGTGTTTAAGCCATATCTTTATATGTTTTTTATCGTGTTCATTGATGACATTCTAATTTATTCGAGGAATGAGGAGGATCATGCTAGTCATCTCAGAGTAGTTCTCCAAACTCTCAGAGATAGAGAGTTATATGTCAAATTTTCCAAGTGTGAGCTTTGGCTTGAGTAAGTGGCGTTCTTAGGCCATATTGTTTCTGGTGAAGGGATTCAAGTTGACACTCAGAAGATTGAGGCAATGAAGAACTGGCCCAGAACTATATCTCCAATTGATATTAGCAGTTTCTTGGGATTGGTTGGTTATTATAAAAGGTTTGTTGAGGGGTTCTCATCTATTTCGTCCCTATTCACAAAGTTAACTCAGAAGATAGCAAAGTTTCAATGGTCTGAAGCTTACGCAAAAAGCTTTCAGGAATTGAAAACCCGGTTAACTACTACCCTAGTGTTGACCCTACCAGAGGGTACACAAGGATTCGTTGTGTATCGTGATGCGTCCAGAGTCGGACTTGGGTATGTGTTGATGCAAAATGGTAAGGTTATAGCCTATGCCTCCAAAAAGCTTAAGATTCAAGAGAAGAATTATCCAACTCATGATCTAGAGTTGGCTGATGTAGTGTTCGCTTCGAAAATATGGTGACACTATATTTATGGTGTTCATATAGATGTGTTCACCGATCACAAGAGTCTTCTGTATGTATTCAGTCAGAAAGAGCTTAATCTCAGATAGAGAAGGTGGTTGGAGTTACTCAAGAATTATAACATGAGTATTCTATATCACTGGGTAAGGCTTATGTTGTTGTTGATGCTTTGAGCAGGTTGTATGTGGGTAGTACTTCCCATGTTGAGGAAGAGTTAGCCAAGGACGTGCAAAAACTTGCACGATTGGGAATTCAGTTGTTGGATTCCAATGAAGGTGGAGTGGTGGTAATGAATAAGGCTAAATCATCACTAGTGTCTGAAGTGAAGAAGAAATAAGACCAAGACCCTGTATTGCTTGAATTGAAGGCAAATGTTCATAAGCAAAAAGTTATGGTTTTTGAACAAGGGGGAGATGGTGTGTTGAGGTATCAAGGTAGATTGTGTGTACCAAAGGTGGATGAACTCTAAGAGAGGATTATGGAGGAAGCTCATAGTTCCAAATATTCAATCCATCCTGGCTCCACAAAGATGTATTGTGACTTGAGAGAAGTTTATTGGTGGAGTAGTATGAAGAGGTGCATTGCAGAGTTCGTTACTAAGTGCCCGAATTGCCAACAAGTCAAGGTAGAGCACCAGAAGCCCGCTGGTATGGTTCAGAGTATAGAGATTCCAGAATGAAAGTGGGAAATGATCAATATGGAATTTGTTACTAGTTTGCCACGGTCTCGCAGACAACATGATTCGATTTGGGTGATTGTAGATCGAATGACTAAATCAGCCCATTTCTTACCGGTAAAGACTACCTTTTCAGCAGAATATTATGCCAGATTATATATTCAAGAGATAGTAACACTTCATGGAGTTTAGGTGTCCATCATTTCAGATAGATGTGCGTAATTCACCACACAATTTTGGAAGTCCTTCCAGAAAGGTTTGGGTTCGAAGGTGAACCTTAGTACTACTTTCCATACTTAGACTGATGGTCAAGCAGAGCGTACGATTCAGACTTTAGAGAATATGCTGAAGGTGTGTGTGATCTATTTCAAAGGTAATTGGGATGATCACTTACCTCTCATTGAGTTTGCCTACAACAATAACTATCACTCTAGTATCCAGATGGCTCCTTATGAGGCTCTTTATGGGCAAAGATATAAATATCCTATTAGATGGTTTGAGGTTGGTTGAAGCTAGGTTGATAGGACCAGCCTTAGTTCATCAAGCTATGGAGAAAGTGAAGGTCATTCAAGAAAAGTTGAAAACAATGCAAAGTCGTCAGAAATACTATACAGATGTTAAGAGAAGAGACTTGGAGTTTGAGGTGGATAATTGGGTTTAATTGAAGGTTTCACCCATGAAGGGTGTTATGAAGTTTAGCAAGAAGATGAGTTTAGACCCCAGTATATATCCAAGAGAATTGACAATGTAGCTTATGAGTTGGAGCTACCGCCAGAGTTAGCAGCAGTCCACCCGGTATTCCATATTTCTATGTTGAAGAAGTGTATGGGCGATCCTTCACATATTATACCTACCGAGAATATTGGTATTATGGACAACCTATCTTATGAGGAGATACCCATTGAGATACTTGATCGTCAGGTTTGCAACTTGAGAACAAAGAAGATAGTATCAGTCAAGGTCTTATGGAGAAATCAGTTTGTTGAGGAAGCTACTTGGGAGGCTGAGGAGGATATGAATAAGAGATACCCACATCTCTTTACTTCCGTAGAAATTCCAGACCAAGGTAATGACTTTTTGTATATCACTCTTTTAATTGGTATGTTATGTTGTGTTAAATTGCATGTTGGATGTTTGAGTTGATTGTTAGATGTTGCCACCCTAAGTGCTATTTAGAGTGATCTCATTCAAGGATGAATGTTCACAAGGGGTAACACCTCGTTCTTAAAAAGATCTAGTTTTAGAAAGAACTAAATTGGAAAGAGCTAAATTGAGAGTTGTGCAAGTTAGACTTCAATTGTGAGTTTTGGGTCAACTTCAAACAACCATAACTTTCAACACATGATGAGTTAGGTGGCCCATGAGGTATCAAATGAAATATATTTGAATCCTCTTTCCAATGCCACCAAATTTACTATATTCCAAGTTCGGGTGAAGGAGATAGGACCATTTGAGTACGGCCTGTCTAGTTAAGGAAATTCATCCATTTTAAGGAGGGATATTTTGTTCTTTTCCACACCCCACTAGTCTAAAACGTTTTTCCCACCTAATTTAAGGGGTCTAATCAGATTGTGGGATTCATTCTAAAGCGTTCAAAAAACTAGGGCAAAGTTCACGAAGAGAAAAGGGGAGAAAGCTTCAAGCGTTCATTGAGTTTGGAGATTTTTGCCAAGAATTCAATTCTTTCGAGGTATGTAAGCTTCCATAGTATTGGATTTTTTTACCTCACGCCAATCGAGTAAACTTTTACCCATCAATTCATTTTTGAAGTTTATTATGGAGTTCTTGAGTATTTCTTGAGTTTAATTGGTAATGGAGTTTTGTTTTGAGTTCTTGAGGTGAGGGTTTGCGAATGAGTATTTGATTAGTTCTTTGTGTGGGTTTCGCTGAAAAATGTTATGGGTTATGAGAATTCATGTATTTTGACCTTAAATTTGTTGTGGGTATGACTTCAATCAAGTTTGGGAGAGGAAGAAAATATCGGGTAAAATTATGCGGCCATGTCCGCGTCGTGGAGGCACTCCAGAATTTCAGTACCCAGTCGAGCACTGCCTCTCTGTGTCGTGGAGAGAATATGAAGTCCTCTACCTCAAAAATTATTTCACGACCAAAAATTTAATTCACCATTCACATCGCGCCAGTGTCCTCCAGTTTGGGTCTTCGCTCATTTCTTATTATCAACTATCTAAACTTCATTTAATCATTGAGATATCTTATATCCTAATCATAATTCTTGAATTCACATTTCAAAGTCAAAATTGAGTTGAGAGTAAATTTCGAGGGAGTCCTTTGAGTCATTTTGAGAAGTCTTTAGCAAACTTTTAAAACTTTTTTTAAGACTTAAGTACTTAAGTATGAGGATGAAAAGAGTTGAGTTTCATTTTTCAAAATGAATATAACGGAACTAAGTATTCCCAAGAGTAAATACTTTTACATTTAAAATGAGGGGAACCTTGATTTCCAAATGAGTTAATGAGGAGTTTTGAGTAATAATCTCAAAGTTGAAGATGAGGAAATGTTTCTAAACATATGCGAATGAGTTATATTATAGGGAGTAGTGTTGAGCACCAATATGGGAACGAGTCCAGACAACTCAAAGTCTCCATAAACCATGTATGCCAACATGGGTAAATGGGCATACTTTTTAGATGATTCTTTATTTCTTTTAAGCATAGCTTAGTGAATACATTTAGTCGAGGATGCCCTTTACTCCAGTAAGGTATAAGACAATTCTGGCAGCGTGGGGGAGACGATGTAGCATTATGTAGCTCATAGTGATGGTTGTCGATTAGAGAATTCCCAAATACGAATAAAAGAGTTATTATTGTATTTTAAATACATTGAGTTATTATCTCCTATTTTAAAAGCTTTATTTATAATGCATCTTTATTGTTGCCTTTATATTGAACTCAGTTGAGTATTTTGGAATTTGAGAATCTTTGAGTATCCTTGAGTTGAGATGAGGTGAGTATGTTCTTTTTTTTTTTATCAATTTAAGTTTATGTTTGTGCTTTAAGAGTTCCCCTTTCATGCTCATACATTCCATGTACTGACGTAACTTGTCACGTCTTGAAGCTACCCCCAGGACGCGGACACGGGACCTAGGATCACGAGTGACCCCAAGCTAACCCTGATGGCATATCATAATCATACTTAAAGATTTTCTGAAAATAAGAGAATATTGTGCAGAAGCTAAATCATAAGATAAACTGAAATGATGGGGAATACCCATAAACTATTTGAATATATGAAAACTGAGAGTTTAACAACAATTCAAAAGTCAAACTCAAATACTAAAGCTGAAACTAATTATGTCTGAAAATAGCCTCTAACTGACTAGATGTACTGGGACATGCCCCAGCTAAATCTAGAAAAACTGAAACTAAAAACTAAAAGCAAAAGAAACATATTTGTCATCCTCGAGAAATGATGACTTACTATTGATGATGCTGAACTGGAGATCAGGAACCGATCTATGTGTGATCTTGAAGCTGAGGACATAAACCTACATCACGAGAAGATGTAGCGCAGAATATGCATCAGTACTTGAAAGGTACTGAGTATGTAGGATAGAATAAAGCTGAACAATATCCATAACTGAACAAAACATATAACTGAGCAATGATAAGAGATAAACATGATACTATACTGAGATTTCTGAACATGACATAACTGAATACAATGACCAAGTTTATAACATATTGAGACTGAAATCTGACTGTAACTGATAACATGGTCAATGCAATAGAATCTGACTGGACTGTGGGAGTTACTAATAACCGACATAAAACAACATGAGCTAAATGTGGAGTCCGATGTATATTCCCCATCGAGAGGAGCCAATATACCCTGCCAGAGGTATAGAGGCATGACTGCGTGATCACTAAGTATAATGCCCACAGAGGGGACTTACCTACGGGGAACGTAGTTCTGGGATTGTGAGGGTGACTGACCCTAGTCCACTCGGTATTAAGCTACTTCCAATTGATTATGTAATTAACAATTTATAACTGGATTTCTGTAATACTGGATAGCTTGAAATACTGACATGGAAATTGAGAATGCAACATTAATATGTTGATAATGAAGCATTCAAAAAATGAGGCATGTATATGTATCTGAAATAACTGACCTAGCATGTGTAATTCATGAACTAAAAGAACTACATAGCTAGGGTTCTGAATTTATGAAAGAATCTACACTAACTGATACTAAATTTATGACAATCTGATTTGGATCGTTCTAACAACTAAAACCCAACAATTTCTAACATTCAAGAAACCCTAGGTCTAAGTAATATTAAGGGAATCAAGACTTTGACTGTAGGGACCTAATGGGTGAAAGGAACCCATTAGTGAAATCTTACATACCTGGTGATGAAATTCACGGAGAAATATTTCAATTTCGTGGCAGGAACTGATGAAAACTTGATGCTTTCTTGGAAAGGGTTTTGTCGATGCTTTTCTCCTCTTTTGCTCTAAGATTGATGAATTTTTGGAGCATAATTGATTAGGTTAGGTTCTAATTAGTTTACTAGGCTAATATTAACTAAAACCACATAGTTTAGGGGTTAAACAACATAGTTTAGGGGTGTAACGCATAAGGAAAAGACTAAACAACCTATGACTTAAAAGCTGTCAGGGCTCACCGATAGACCAGATCGACTGACCATGGATGGACTGACGGTCCGTTCTGGTCAACCATTGATGGGGTTCTGGGAGTTGAAATATAGGGTCCGACCTACTTTCCTGGACCATGGACTGTGGTCTGACCTACGGTCCGTAGGTCCTGGCGTAGGTTTGGACTTAGAAAAATTTGTTGGGATTTTCTGGGGAGGGTTGCAGGTGGTGAACCACGGACCACCAGGATGAATCGTGGGTCACCCTACGGTCCATGGGTGGCAACCATGGGTTGCACCTGCAACTTCTGAAATCTACATTTTGGACTGTTTTCGGATACGAGGTGTTACATTATCTCCCCCTTGGAACATTTGTCCTCTAATGCAGACTAAACTAGCTGAACATGGAGGGAAAGAGCTGCAAACCTTACCACTAAACACTGGAAACTGATTTCTGACTAAACTAAGTGCCAAGAACATGCAAATATGCTGAAAATGCAAGAACAACTGAAGAAAGAAGATACTAAGACTGAAACTACGCATGAATGATGGAAAACTGAAGAGGAACTATTACCTCAAGATGGAGTGGAATCGGAAGGAAAGAGGTGAGGATACTTGGCCTTCATGGTTGCTTCTGCTTCCCAAGTAGCTCCCTCTACGGACTGACTCCTCCACAAAACCTTAACTGAAGTGACTTCTTTGTTTCTCAACCTTTGAACCTGACAATCAAGGATTTCAACTGGTACCTCTTTATAAGTGAGACTATACTTCACAGCCACACTCTCTAAAGGTACAATAGATGTTGGATCACCCACACACTTCTTCAACAACGAAATGTGAAAAAATGGATGCACTGCTGCTAAATTTGTTGGCAACTCTAACTCATAAGCAACTTTTCCAATTCTTTTCCAAATCCTGTAAGGGCCTACATATCTAGGACTGAGCTTCCCTTTCTTGCCAAATCTCATCACCCCCTTCATAGGTGAAACTTTTAGGAAAACCCGATCATCAATTTGGAACTCCAATTCCCTTCTCTTTACATCTGCATAGGACTTCTGGCGACTATGGGCTGTCTTAAGTCTATCTCTAATGAGTTACACTTTCTCCATAGCATCATGAACCGAATTTGGCCTTATCAAATCTTCTTCCCCTACTTCAAACCAACCAACTGGAGATCTATATCTACGCCCATACGATGCCTCATAATAGGCCATCTGAATGATGGAATGGTAGCTATTATTGTAGGCGAACTCTATAAGAGGAAGGTGATCATCCCAACTACCCTTGAAATCGATCACGCAAGCTCTTAACATTTCCTCTAAGGTCTGAATGGTACGCTCTGCATGACCATCCGTAGGTGGATGAAATTTTGTGCTAAGATTAACATGAGTATCAAGACCTTTCTGAAATGACTTCCAGAAATGAGAGGTAAACTGAGGAACTTTATCTGAGATGATAGACAAAGTAACCCCATGCAACCTGACTATCTCATTAATTTAAAGCTTGGCGTATTCCTCCGCCAAATCTGTAGTCTTAATCGCCAAAAAAAAGTGAGTAGACTTAGTAACTCTGTCAACTATCATCCAAATGGAGTCATGTTGTCTGCGAGTACGAGGTAAACCTGTAATGAAGTCCATGTTGGTCACTTCCCACTTCCAAGTAGGAATGTTGATCTCTTGAGTCATACCTCCTAGTTTCTGATGTTCTACCTTCATTTGCTGACAATTGAAGATTCTAACCCATTCTGAACTGTTACACCACCATCTGATATGCTCATAAGGCGAACTCCCAAGCGAGCAAGCTTGTGAACATCTTTTGCTAGTTCCTTTCTTTCTTCCTCAACATGAATTACACTACCCATACATATTCTGTTAAGAGCATCAACTACTACATTGGCCTTACCAGGATGGTAAAGCACATTCATATCATAATTTTTAAGGAACTCAAGCCATCTCCTCTAGCGAAGATTCAACTTTTTATGGGTGAACATATACTGAAGGCTCTTATGGTCTGTGAACACATCTACGTGAACACCATACAAGTAATGTCTTCAAATCTTAAGTGCAAACACCACTGTTGCACGATCGAGGTTATGAGTCGAATAATTCTTCTAATTCACCTTAAGTTTTCTAGATGCATAAGCTATAACCTTACCTCGATGCATCAACACACAACCTAGGACGACTCTGGACGCATCACAATAGATCATATAACCGTCTGAACCCTCTGGTAGAGTCAAAACAGGAGTTGTAGTCAACCTAGTTTTTAGTTCTGAGAAGCTTTTCTCACAATCATCTGACCACTGAAACTTAACGTTTTTCTAAGTCAACTTAGTCAATGGAGAAGCTATGGATGAAAATCCTTCCACGAACCTTTTGTAATAACCAACCAAACCCAAGAAACTTCTGATATCTGTAGGAGAGGTAGGTCTGGGCCATTGTTTCACTGCTTCTATTTTCTGAAAATCCACTCGGATCCCTTCGCTAGATACTATATGACCAAGGAAAGTAACGGATTGTAACCAAAACTCACATTTACTAAACTTAGCGAATAACTGGTGATATTTGAGAGTTTGTAGGACAACCCTTAAATGAGTCACATGTTCTTCCTCATTCCTAGATTAAATGAGGATATCATCAATACAGACGATAATGAACAAGTCTAAATACTACTAGAACACTCTGTTCATCAAATCCATGAAAGATGCAGGAGCATTGGTTAGTCCAAATGACATAACTACAAACTCATAGCGACCATACCGAGTTCTGAAGGTTGTTTTCGAAATGTCACTATCTCTGCCTCTGAGCTGATGATAACCGGATCTGAGGTCTATCTTCGAGAAATGACTAGCACCTTGAAGTTGGTCAAACAAGTCATCAATCCTGGGGATGGGATACTTATTCTTGATTGTGACCTTGTTCAACTGTCTATAATCAATGCACATCCTAAAAGAACCCTCTTTATTTATCACGAACAATACTGGTGCACCCCATGGGGAAATACTAAGACGAATGAAACCCTTTATCTAGAAGGTCTTTCAACTGCTCTTTCAATTCCTTAAGCTCAGTTGGAGACATTCTCTAAGGAGGAATAGAAATAGGCTGGGTATATGGAAGGAGATCAATTCCAAAGTTGATTTCCTTTTTGGGAGGAACTCCGAGAAGATCTTATGGAAATACTTCTGGAACTCATCAATTACTGGAACTGACTCAAGAGTTGGGGTTTTGGAGCTTGAATCCGTAGCCCAAACTAGATGATAGAGATAACCCTTAGAAATAATCTTTCTGGCCTTAAGGTAAGAAATGAATCGACCCATACGCGCTAAGCTACTACCCTTCCATTCTAAGATTGGTTCGTCTGGAAATTAAAAACGAACAATCCTAGTTCTAGAATTGACTGAGGTATAACATGAATGTAATCAATCCATGCCTAGAATGATATCGAAATCTACCATTTCTAGAACTCTACAAAATCTGCTGAGGTGACTTTCTGGGAAACTGTGACAAGGCAATTTCTGAATACTCATCTAGCTATAACTGAGAAGGGTTGTGAAAAAGTTTCAGGATTGACATCGAAGTTTACTGCTATATAGGGAGTTACAAAAGAAAGAGTAGCCCTTGGATCTAACAAAGCATAAACATCTAAGTTAAAAACTCGTAACATACCAGTGACTACATCAGGAGAATATTCCTGATCCTGGCGACCCTGAAGAGCATACAACCTATTTTGGCACTGTCCGCCACCTATACCAGATGAGTTACCCTGCTGAGTCAGGTGACCTGCTGGTGCTGCTGAAGTTGTAGATTGAGCCCTACCATTGTTGCCTCCTTGACCCTGTTTAGAAGAAGGACAATCTCTCAACCTGTGACCAGACTGACCACGCCCAAAGTATCCTTTATTTTCTGCAAGACACTCCCCCGGATGGTTCTTACTACACTTTGGACAAGTTGGGTAGGTTTTGGTGCCAGAAATACTCCGCTGAGACTTAGAGTCGGATGCCCTACCTTTCTGATTATGTCAGAACTTAGAGTATTGAACACTAGCTGATGAAGGTGTTGGAGCTGAAGACTTTTTCTGAAATTACGAGTGATTTCCACCACCCGATTTCGGTTGAGAATACTCATAGTTTCCTGTTCTAGCCTTCTTATTATCCTTAGCATGTTCCCTAAGCTTATATCCCTCAACCTGTTGAGCATGAGTCATGAGCCTACAAATGTTCATATTTTCCAGCAATATAGCATTCCTACACTCTGTTTTCACTAAGTTGGATACCCCATACAGAAACTTGTTCATTTGAGCCCTAGAATCGACAACCATGTGAGGAGCATACCTGGAGAGTTGGGTGAACTTTAGCCCATACTATTGGACTGTCTTGTTACCTTGCCTCAAATTCATGAATTCCTAAGCTCTTGCCACTCTCAACTCTCTTGGGAAAAACCTGTCCAGAAAGGTCTCACTAAAGCATTCCCAAGTGATAGGAGCTACATTTGTACCCATGTTCTCTTTCCATTGAGTTTATCAGATATGAGCTACATCCTTAAGCTGATAGGATGCCAACTCTACCCTATCATTAACTATCACTTGCATCACCCCAAAGATCTTCTTGACCTCATCTATGAAGTTTTCGAGATCCTCACCAATCTGCGACCTAGAAACTCTATTGGATTCATCCTAACAAAATCATGGACCCTAGCTGCCTCTAATCCAATACTAGCATGTCACTCCCCGAGCCTACACCCTGGGTGTGACTGGCTTTCGAGAATCATTGTTAACCCCAAGCGAACCCTTGGCTTGACTTACTACTCAGTGGAAAACTTAAATAACAAGAAAATAGTCACAAAAGATGAACTCATGAAATTAACTTAGAATGTCTTTAAAGAAACATTATACTAGTCAAAATGGCAACTCAAGTCTCAAAACATAAGTCAATAACAAGGTAAACACAATCGAACTAACTAACTGTCTATGAAGCCTCTAAAACAAAGAGGGACGTCGAGACAAGACCCCCGATCATCCTAAAACCTGAAAACTACTAAAGCAATGTAAATAGGGATCCTCTGAAAAGCAAGGAGGATAACCACAAGACTCTGAGTGCTCAACTGAATCAATGAAGCATTGGACGTTGACCTTGGTTACCGGTAGTTGCATAATAAAAAGATGCAGGCCAACTGGCATCAGTACATTGCATGTACGAGCATGCGATGGGAATACTAAAACAAGACATAAGCTTGAAAGGAACTAAAAGAACAAACCTGGTCTCAAATCAACTCAACTGAATTGAACTCATTTCAATATAAAGCAGTATAAATAAGTGCATTATAAAGAAAAGCTTTAAAACATGGATATCAACTCTGTGTATTTAGAAATACAATAGTAACTCTGTATGTATGCAAAAATACAATATAAACTCTAGATGTATGTAAAAATACAACTAACTCTGTGTATATAATAATACAAAATACTTATGTGGGAGTTTCTCTAACCGACAACCATTACTTAAAAGATATTGTGATGATACAACATTTTGCCTCACGCTGCCAGGGTCGTCTTATACCTTGCCGAAGGTATAGAACCTGACTACTAAGTGGATCCACTAGTCTATGCTAAAAATCACTAAGGAATCATCTAAAAGGTATGACCCTTTTTTACCCATGATGGCTACATAGTTTACGGGGACTGGGAGTTGTCTAAACTCTCCCCCATATCGGTGTTCAATACTACTCCCAAAATATAATACTAGCTCTTATGTTTAAAAACATAACTTATTTCTGTGGTTTGAGATAATTGCTCAAAACTTAGCTCAAAGGCTATCTTGGAAAACAAAGTTTCATCTCTTACTTAATTGTGAAAGCATTTACTCTTTACTGAAACACTAGCTCAAAGGCTCGTTTGGAAATCAAAGTTTCCTTTCTTGTTTAAATGTCAAAACATTTTACTCTTTGGGAATACATAGTCCCCATATACTCTTTTAAATAAATGAACTTCAATCTTTACTCTTTACTCAACTCAAAATTAAAGTCTTAAAACAAAGTTGAAAAATTTGTAAAAGACTTTAGGAAAACTCTATGAACTTCTCTTGACTTGACTCTTAGCTTTCCTTGAGTTGAATTATGGATTCAAGGTTCATGATCTCATGTTATTGATGATTTCATGTTGTTTAGACGTACCTTAGAGTGTAGAAATCAACTAGGAAACATAGGTACGTTTCAAGGGAACTAGTATGGAAAGAAGTGGAAGAAAGTAGAAGACTTGACGTCCCTGATGCTCTGAGTGGCGCGGGGCACCAAACCCAAAACTTCAGACACTGGCTCGGGGTGCTCTAGCTGGCGCGGCACCCTAGAGGCCAAACTTCAGATCACTTTGTGGGGCTCTCCGAGTGGCGCGCCATCCCACCTTTTTTCCCCAGATTTTTAACGAATTCTCTTGGTCGTTTTTCAACTTAAAATCCTCTAGATTCAATTGGGTCTTTCCCCAAACACTTAGATTCGACTACATAATCAAAATATGCAAGAATCTACTCAAAAAGATATCTAATTTCATGAATCTAAAGCAAGAACTTCTCGACAACTTCAACAATCAAGATTCAAATGAAACTTTCAACAATATTCATTAAGAACTCATAAAATCTTCTTTCAAGAACATAATAATGTTGAATCAAATCATGATTGGCGTGTATGTGAACTAACCCAACGCTATGTGATCTCACATACCTCGTAGTGATCAACCATTGGCAAAATCCTCAAGTAAAACCTTAAGAACGATGAACTTTGGCTCTTTCTCCTCTTTTCTCCTCTTGCGTTCTTTCTCTAAAGCCCTAGAGTGAAATCTTTGAGTGCTTATACTGACCAAGTTCAGCTTAGACCTCTAAGTAATTACCAAAATCGAAATAATTTCATTGGGTAGTGAAAAGACCATAATACTCTTCTAAAATCAGGTTTTGACTTTCCTTATCTAGACATTCCAACTTCAAATGGACATATCTCCCTCATACAAACATGAAACTGAGCAAACTCAGTGGCGTTGGATAGATAACTCAAATATCGTTACTATGGTATCTTGTAGCACACCTAACTCATCCTGAGCTAGGAGTTATAGTCAATTGAAGTTGACCCAAAACTCATATTTAGCTTAACTTCGTCAAACTTTCCAAATTTGATTATTTCCAAAAGTGGTTTCTTTCCAATTCTAGTTCTTTCAATTAGCGAGGTGTTCCAATATATCCCCCTTGGGAACATTCGTCCTCGAATGAGATTAATCTTAGCAGGCTAAGGGCATAACATCTAACATCTAGCTCAAACACCCAACTAGATATATGCTGTCTGCGAGACCTTGGTAAACCTGTGATGAAATCCATATTGATCATCTCCCACTTCCATTACGAAAGTTCTATATTCTGAGTCATACTACTGGGGCCTTGATGTTCTACTTTAACTTGTTGACAATTTGGGCATTTAGCAATGAACTCAGCAATACCTTTCTTCATACTACTCCGCCAATATACCTCTCTCAAATCGCGATACATCTTTGTGGAACCTAGATGGATAGAATATCTGGAGCTATGAGCTTCATCCATGATCTTTTCTTGGAGTTCATCCACCCTTGGTACACACAATCCACCTTGATACCTCAATACACAATCTTCCCCTTGTTCAGAAGCCATTACTTTTTGCTTATGAACATTTGCCTTCAATTCAAGTAGAATAGGATCTTGGTCTTGCTTCTCTTTCAATTCTGACACAAATGATGATTCAACCCCATTCATCACCACTACTCCTCCTTCTATGGAATCCATTAATCGAACTCCTAATCGTGCAAGTTTGTGCACATCTTTCGCTAACTCTCTCTTTTCTTCCTCAACATGAGTGGTACTACCCATAGACAACTTTCTCAAGGCATCAACAACAACATTATCCTTACCTGGGTGACAAAGAATACTCATGTCATAATCCTTGGGTAATTCTAACCACCTCCTTTGTCTGAGATTAAGCTCTTTCTAACTAAATACATATTGGAGACTCTTGTGATCGGTGAACACATCCACATGAACACCATATAGATAATGACGCCATATTTTCAAAGCAAATACTACGGCAGCCAACTCTAAGACATGGCTTGGGTAATTCTTCTCATGAACTTTCAACTGTCTAGAGGCATAAGCTATAACTTTGACATTTTGCATTAACACACAACCCAAACCAACTCTTGATGCATCACAATATACAACAAAGCCTTGCGTACCTTCTGGTAATGTCAATACAAGGGCAGTAGTCAACCTTTTTTTCAATTCCTAAAAGCTTTTCTCATAAGCTTCAGACCATTGAAACTTCACTATTTTCTGAGTTAACTTATTCAAAGGGGATGAAATAGTTGAGAACCCCTCTACGAACTTTCTATAATATCCCGCCAACCCCAAGAAACTCTTAATATCAGTTGGAGATATGGGACTAGGCTAATTCTGCACTGCCTCTATCTTTTGGGTATCAACCTTAATTCCCTCACCGGAAACAATGTGGCCTAAGAATGCCACAGACTCAAGCCAAAAAACACACTTAGAGAACTTGGCATACAACTCTATATCCTTTAGATTTTGGAGAACTATTCAGAGACGACTAGCATGATCTTTCTCATTCCTCGAATATATTAGTATGTCATCAATGAAAATGATAACAAACATATCTAAATAAGGCTTGAATACTTTATTCATAAGGTCCATGAACGCCGCAGGTGTTAGTTAAACCGAACGACATGACCAAAAACTCATAATGACCATAACGGGTCCTGAAAGTTGTCTTTGGAATATCACATTCCCTTACTCTTAACTGATGGTAGCCAAATCTAAAGTCTATCTTAGAGAAACAAGTGGCACCCTGAAGTTGATAAAAAAATTCATCAATTCTCGGAAGAGGATACTTATTCTTGATGGTAACCTTGTTCAACTAACGGTCATATATACACATTCTAAGGGAACCATCCGTCTTCCTTACAAATAATAACGGAGTGCCCCAAGGTGAGACACTTAATAAAACCCTTCTCAAGGAGAACTTTCAACTGTTTTTTTAACTCTTGTAACTCTGATGGTGCCATCCTATATGGCGGAATAGATATAGGATGAGTATTTGGAAGAAGGTCTATACCAAAGTCTAACTCTCTCTCAAGAGGGACTCCGGGAAGATCATCTGGAAAGACTTTTGGAAACTCTTTTACTACTTGGAACTAACTGAATAGGAGGTATCTCAACACTAGAGTCATTAACTCAGACAAAGTGATAGACACACCTCTTAGAAACTAACTTTCTTTCCTTAAGGTACGAAATAAAATGATCCTTAGGAACTGCTGAACTACTCGTCCACTCTATAACTAGATCATTAGGAAACTGAAACTTGACAACTCGAGTTCTACAATCAACTGAGGCATAACAGGCATGAAGTCAGTCCATACCTAGAATGGCATCAAAATCTACCATGTCTAACTCAACTAAATCAGCCATGGTGATCTTGTGATTGACGGAAATGGTACAATCATGATAGACTCTCGATGCTAGAATAGACTCACCAACAGGTGTAGAAACACTGAAGGGCTCACTAAGTTTTTCAGAAAGAATATCAAAATTCATCGCAACATAATGAGTTACCAAGGATAAACTCGCTCCTGGATCTAGCAAATCATAAACATCAAAGTTAAAGACTTGGATCATACCAGTGACAACATTTGGTGAATCCTTTTGCTCTTGGCGACTTGTGATAGTATAAAGATGATTTCCTCCTCCGCCTACCTCTGAAGTATCTCCTCTAGATGCAGCCCTGTCTGGTGGAGCAACAGAAGAAGACTGGCTCTATTGCCCCCATTACCGTTTCCCTGCTTGTTCTTTGGACATTCTCGCATAAAATGACCATTCTAGCCACACTTGAAACAACCAGCAGAGCCATCACAACACATCCCTGAGTGGTTCCTACCACACTTAGCACATGCAGGAGGTTTACTACCCCCTTGTGCCATACTACCTTGAGAATAGGCAATTTTAGCTCTGAAATTCTGACTATTGTACTCACTTTTGTTCTTTGGTCCAGGTGCACTAGCAGATGATAGAGCAAGTCCCTTTTGTTTCTGCTGGAAGGAAAACCGGCTCACATTTCTCTTTCGCTGCCCGGACTCATTCCCTGATGCCTTAGCCCTCTTATTCTTAAACTATTTTATATCCCTCAGCTTGTCCTCCTAAACTTAATGCATATGGATCATAAACCTTGCTATGTCCATATCCCCTATCAGTATAGATGTCTTGCCTTCCTTGCTTGACAGGTGAGAAAACCCAGCAACGAATAAACTCATCCTACTTTTTATGTCAGCAACCATATACGGAACATAGAGGGAAATTTTTGTGAACTTCAGACTGTACTCATGGACGCTCAAAGAATCCTTCTTAAGAGTGAGGAACTCTCGTACCTTTGCTTATCTCAGTTCACAGGGAAAGAAACACCCCAAGAAAGCCTTCTCAAAACAAGCCCAACTCACAGGTGATGCACCCTCAGCTCGGTTGTTCTTCCATTGATCAAACCAGATCCTAGCGACACCCTTCATTTGATATGTAGCTAGTTCCACTCTCTCAGTATCAGCAACATGCATGATCTCGAAAACCATCTGAAGTTCCTCAACAAAGTTCTCTGGATCCTCAGTAACACTTGAACCAGTGAAGCTTGGCGGATTCATCCTTAAGAACTCATAGATCCTTGAAATGTCATCCCCTTCCTATCGATTCACTCTCTGTCCAACTTGATTAGTCACAGCTTGACTTAGCATCCAAATAGCAACACGAAATTCAACATTGGTGACCTCTCCTTGGGGTTGAATTTTAGGTGCATTAGGTACCCCTTGCTCCTCAACATATTTCTAGCAGAACGACCTCTGACAGCTTTTCATAGAGGCATGATCTGAAAGACACGCGCAAGCACGAGTTAGAAGAAACTTTATAGATATTTACTCTATCGCACGAAATGAGTATCAAAGAAATGAAGGAATTTCCTAAATGTTGTAGCCTCCTAATTATAGATGTGGTGCACTTCACATCGATAACTAGGACTCTACAGCCACGGCTTCATAGACTCCCTACGACTCTTGAACTCTATGCTCTGATACCAGGTTTGTCACACCCCAAGCCTACACCCTGGGCGGGACTGGCACTTGAGAACCATTATTGGCCTCAAACGAACCCTTGGCATGGCTTACTACTTAACAGAATACTTATATAATAAGAAAATAGTCTCAAAAGATGAACTCATGAAATAAACTTAGAATGTCTTTAAAGAAACATTCAACTAACCAAGATGGCAACTCAAGTCTCAAAACATAAGCCAATAATAAGGTAAAGACAAATGAACTAACTGACTATCTATGAAGCCTCTAAAACTAAGAGGGATGTCGGGACAAGACCCCTGATCATCCTAACAACTAAAAACTACTAAAGCAATGTAAATAGGGATCCTCCGAAAAGCAAGGTGGCTTACCACAAGACTCTGAGTCCTCAACTGGATCAACAAAGTGTTGGATGTTGACCCTGGTTACCTATATCTACATCATAAAAATATGAGGCCAACTGACATCAGTACATTGAATGTACGAGCATGCGAGGGGAATACTAAAACAAGACATAAGCTTGAAAGGAACTGAAAAAACAAACCTGGTCTCAACTCAACTCAACTGAAGTGAACTCATTTCAATATAAAGCAGTATAAATAAGTGCATTATAAAGAAAAGCTTTAAAACATGAATATCAACTCTGTGTATTTAGATATACAATAGTAACTCTGTATGTATGCAAATTTACAATATAAACTCTGGATGTATTTAAAAATACAAGTAACTATGTGTATATAATAATACAAAATACTTCTGTGGAATTTCTCTAACCGACAACCATCACTTAAGAGTTATTGTGATGATACAACATTTTTGCCTCACGCTACCAGGGTCGTCCTATACCTTGTCGAGGGTATAGAACCTGACTACTAAGTGGATCCACTAGTCTATGCTAAAACTCACTAAGGAATCATCTAAAAAGTATGACCCTTTTCTACCCATGATGGCTACATGGTTTATGGGGGCTGGGAGTTATCTAAACTCTCCCCCATATCAGTTCTCAATACTACTCACAAAATATAATAATATCTCTTACGTTTAAAAACATAACTTCTTTTTATGGTTTGAGATAATTTCTTAAAACTTAGCTCAAAGGTTATCTTGGAAAACAAAGTGTCCTCTCTTGCTTAATTGTGAAAGCATTTACTCTTTACTGGAAAAAACTAGCTCAAAGGCTCTTTTGGAAATCAAAGTTTCCATTCAATGTGAAAACATTTTACTCTTTGGGAATAAATAGTCTCCATATACTCTTTTGAAGAAATGAACTTCAATCTTTACTCTTTACTCAACTCAAAACTCAAGTCTCAAAATAAAGTTAAAACATTTGTAAAAGACTTTTGGAAAACTCTTTGAACTTCTCTTGACTTGACTCTAAACTTTCCTTGAATAGAATAATGGATTTAAGGTTCATGATCTCATGTTATTGATGATTTCATGTTGCTTAGACGTGCCTTAGAGTGTAGAAATCAACTAGGAAACATAGGTACGTTTCAAGGGAACTAGTACGGAAAGAAGTGGGAAAAAGTAGAAGACATGGCGTCCCTGGCACTCTGAGTGGCGCAGGGCGCCACACCCAAAACTTCAGACACTGCCTTGGGGTGCTCTGGCCAGCGCAGCGCCCCAGAGGCCAAACTTCAGAGCACTTTGTGAGGCTCTCTGTGTGGCGCGGCGCCCCACCCCTTTTCCCCAGATTTTTAACAAATTTTCTTGGTCGCTTTTCAACTCTAAACCCTCTAGATTCAATTGGGTTTTTCCCCAAATACTTAGATTCGACTACATATGTCACTCCCCGAGACTACCCCTGAGATGCGGACACGGGACCTAGGACCACAAGTGATCCCAAGCTAACCCTGTTGGCATGATCATGAACATACTAAAGATAATAAACTGATGCGGAAGCTAAATCAAAATTAAAATGAAAAGATGGGGAATACCGATATACTATAACTGAGATAAATGATAACTGATGAGTTTAATACAAAGAAGATATTAACTCAATACTAAGTTGAATCTAACTATGTCTGAAAATAGCCTCTAACTGACTAGAAATCCTGGGACAGACCCTAACTAAGTCTAGCAAAACTGAAACTAAAGGACTAAAAATACTGAAAAGAAACTCATGACTATTTTCCTCGGAGAATGAGGACTCACCACTGATTCTGCTGAACTGGAGATCGGAAACCGAATGAAGCATGATCTAGATGCTGAGAACCTCAACCTATATCACGAGAAGATGTAGTGCACGTATGCGTCAGTACATGAAAGGTACTGAGCATGCAGGATAGAGTAAAGTTGAAATAACACATAACTGAACAAAGCAAATAATCAATGACATAATCTGAACATGATATAGATACTGAATATTGAGCTAACTGAATGCAATGACCAATTTATAACATGTTGAGACTGAATACTAAACTGTACTGAAATGTGGTCAATGCAACAGAGTCTGACTGAACTGTGGGAGCTACTAACAATCGATAATAAAACCACATGAGCTAAATGTGGAGTCCGATGTATACGCCCCATCGAGAGGACCCAATATACCCGGCCAAAGGTATAGAGGCATGCTGGCATGATCACTGAAATGATTCCCACAGAGGGGACTTACAACCTACGTGGCTAGTAGTTCTAGGACTATTTGGGTACGTTGAACCCTATTCCAACTCAATATTATGCTACTCCCAATGGATTAAGTAATTAACACATTATCACTAAATTTCTGTAAGTTACTGGATAGCTCGAACTGAACATGCAAACTGAGAATGCAACAATTAAACTGATATTGATGCATTAATAACTGAGGCATGTATAAC
>JAJOOO010005763.1:0-49249 GCA_029582685.1 Solanum piurae
TTTTACCCTTAATGAAATGATTTACAACCACACAAATTTCTATCATTCATTTTGGACCACAAGTTTTAAAAGTCTTTCCATTTTTCTTAAAGTTTGTGCCAAATCAAAGTACATCATATAAAATGGGACGGAGGGAGTAATAAAAAAAAGAAGGAAAAATAGTATTTCTGTCATACTCTAAAACAATATCTGACTATTGATTTCTACTCACATTCAAAAAGTTCAACTCAATTTTTTTCCCCAAAAGTTAGGGTTCTAACTTTTATTGTTGATCTGATTGCTGCCATCCAACATCTGGCTCCGGTATGTACTCGAGATACATGAGGTCAAAATTAGGTATACTTTATTCTAAATACATTGTATTCAAGTGGATTCACATGTATTAGAGATACATAACGAATCTCGCTCGCCTCCCTTGTCTCTCTCCCATCTCACTCGTTATTCTCCTATGTATCTAGTATTCCAGATACATAAAATCACACCAGATGCATAGATAAATCTCACTCGCCTCTCTCCCTAATTTAGTGTATCTTATAGCAAAAATACACGTAGCTAAGTGTATCTTCCTCAATATCTAGTAGGTACTTCTTAATCAATGGTAATGTACATAATATTTTGAAAGTGTAGATAATAATAATATATATAATAGTAAAATATGTCTAATTATATAGTTTCTCCGACAATAAACATGAATTGCAAGTTCATAGGTGTAAGTCGTGATTCACGACTAACTCATCATCTTTTTCCATGTTAGTATATATCCCACATGTTCCCATATGTACATTTAATGTTGGACACGATTTGAAACTCAATGGATAATGAGCATGCCCCTTTCGCTTTCTTCATTTAAATACCATGCTTCCATACTTGGGATGTTCAAACTTGTGATGGACACCTAACCTACAAATCACGAATTGCATTCTTACCACAGATGTTCAAACTCGTAACGAGCACCAACTGTACAAATCACACACTACAATCTTACCCACAGACCAAAATTTGGACTAAGAACTTATCTGAGTACTGCTATTGCAAAGATACAAAGATGGTTCATCAATTCAAGAAAAGAAAATAGATACAATAATTTTTATTCTACATTACACCGGCTCTCATATGGCGTTCAACCATTTTCGCCTGAACTTCATCCATATGTAACTTCAAACACCGCATGTCTGAAGTTGATCCAAAATAGGCAGATGTGCCCAAAAACATTAAAAGTGGATACATGTTAAATAGCGATGTCCAAATAGGGTACCCCGTGACATTTTTACAATAGCCAATAGGTGAAATTGGATATTCTGAATCACAGTTCTTTCAAAGAACAAGATGCAAAACAGAAGAATACTGGTCATTTCACAGAAATTGTCCAGTAAACTTATATACATGTCATGTAACACACAAATCCTGCTTATATATGTTTAAAAAGCGAGGATTTTTTTTTACAAGAGCGACCATTATGATGCGATGTCAACTACAATCATGGTCAAACTGTGAGCCATAGCTCAGCTAACGGAACAATACATAATGCCAGAGCTCTAAGAGAGCAAGCTCAAGAAGAAGAAATTTTCATATTATTAGCAAGTCACAGTAACACGAGATCAACTCATACAGATGACATCGTTCATGGATGAGCAACTATACATCTGTCCACGACGAGGTACATTATTTAGTGGTTAGCTAGTGGACATAAAGTACACGTCAATTTGTATAGCTCTGAGATGATGTTTTCACATTGAACTCCTACCTGAAACCTGGCACTGAGACAGCCACAAATCTATATGTTCAACAATCTTTTCCCTTACTTTACGAACTGCATCAGGGGAACTGCAGTTTTTAGCGTCACCTGTGATATGAAAGAATTGTCATGAAATGCATCATGGTTCATTGATTCGAAGGAACGAACTTCACAAAGCATCATTTCTAAGACAAGTTGACGATCAATGCACTACAGTTAATCAGGTTGTTGTTCTTATCATGTGTGGAGACCGGAAGCTATATTCAGACAATTCTTCAATTTGATGCTAACTTCGACTAATTTTTTATGTTGTGAGCGAACTTACGGTATCCAACTATTGTTGTGACTTGTGAGATTGTTCATGTACAATTGTAAGAACAAAAGTGTGGATGCTCTGCTATCACTACGTATGAAAAAGTTGGAGAAATATACCTTCCCGATCAGTAAAAACTCCGCTTGTGAAGTACTGATAGGATTAAACAAATTACAAACTAAAGAAAGAAAAACATATAAACTGGAACTTTGGTCATTGAGTTTTTTTAACAAGTCAAAATGCTTTATTAATCAACAGATACGGGTCAGGGTTTACAATTAGTCTATCTGGACCCCAATCACATTCTACTAGCAAACCTCTACCAATTATTTATACCGAAGGATATCTTTTAAGTATGGTAGAATGAAACAAAAGCAAGCTTGTTATGCCTAAATGCCTTAAACATTTGAATTCCTATTCCTCTTTCCCAAAATTGCCCAAAAAGACAAGACAACAAAGTTAATTTAGACTCTGTTTTTCTTCACCTTTACAAATCTCTTTAACCTCAACGTCGCAACTACTCTGCCACAATCTCTAATAACACCCAACTTGATGTCAAATAACAAAAGAAAAGGTCAAAGCTGTGAAGCTATTCGCGATTGCACTTAAACACGGCTTGCATCTTCTTCACGCTCGTTATATAAAGAGCCTGTTTGGATGGGCCCATAAGTTAGGAATGCCTTATACTTGTTATTTGGCTTAAAAACAAGTTGCATAATAGCACTTTTTTTGTCTTACCCAAACACTACAAAAGTGCTTAAACACTGTTTTGGCTTAAAGGCACCTTAAATAAGCCAATCCAAATAGGCTCAGAATCTATTTGCTCCTTCTAAGATTGCACTTCACATTGCAAACCAGTGAAAAAAGGCAACTTTCTTTGACACTTTGGTTATCCTTATTGCCTTCCACAAGCCATCTTGTTCACCCCCTTAGGATAATCCTAGGTGATAGGATCTTACAGTTTCTACCATTGACATTCACAATTAATTTCACACTGTATTGCAGGTGCTATCAATGTATGCAGCAGTTCAGAGTCATGGTTGAGAACAACATAATTAGAGAGGTAAAATAAAATAAGAATAATAATTGTAGCAGTGACCAAAGAGACCAAATTAAGAGTAAAATAAAAGAACTGCAAACAAAGAAAAGGAAAGATGGGGGTTGAAGTAAGAATATCCATCTCCAGCATACTAGTGGATATGCCAAACCAGTGAAATCTACACAGTTAACATTGAGATCTGATATATGCATACCTTCAGGTACTAAAGGAGACTGAGGGCAGCCCCGCATGTCAGTTCCATGGCCACAGTTATGGCAAGAGATTATGTAAGAAGGCACTGCAAGTTGAAAAGAAATCTCAGAAACAAGAAAAATACGTGAAGTACAACAATTCAAAGTGAGTATTCTAGCTTCAACGAAATGGTCACTTTCAGAAGTACTTTTAGCATAAGGTCATTCTGTTTGTGATCCGTCACTGTGAATTCAAGCACACCCTTCTCCCAGGGAATCATATGATAGAAAGTCATTGTACATAACCCAACCATGTTGATACTAAGATCAAGAAGCAGATAAACCAATTATCAATTGTTGCAGACAAGTTTATCTGAAGATATACGAAGTTACGATAGCAGATGAATGTTCAATAAAGACCACACCTTCCAACCTGAATTTATAAAAAAATTACATTATGATAAAAAGATCTCTTGTGGATGAAGAACGGTCCATTTTACTTCAACAGATCTAAAACAAAGCATTAATAAAGACCATGCATCTGTCTTGGAGAACAACACTCGACCAGTCTAATTTCACAATGGACAGGCATGAAATTTCACTATTTGGGCAGCCTAAAACTTACACTCTGGGGAAGAAGTCTGTTTGGAAGCATGTCGCCAGGGGTCCTGTGATCCATTGGTGAAGACAATCTTTGACCCTGCCAAAACAAAATTTTAACATAATGAAATTTGTAATTCCATAATTGTTCTGCATCTGAAACAGGATGAAAAAAACAGATGTACTATTCCAACTAGAGCTCACACCCTCTCCAACATTTTGTGGGATAAAAAATGTAAGCCAAAGGGAAAATTGTGTGACAGAATATCTATGGAAACTAAGTCAAAGAAATGTTCTATTCTTTGATTGAAACAGGAACGAAACCCCACCATCACATGCAAATCAAGGTAAGAGACTAGAGGACACACACAACATATGATAGTATGAGAGGTTAAAGCAGTAAGTAAGGACCCCAAGAACTAGGTGAAAAATATCATACAAGGTCAATTCCAACTGCCAGACATTACGTTTAATCAGATATTGAGTCCAATCTGAGATTCATCAACCCCCCAAAGACAAGGTTTTAAAATTTTCAAAGATAAAACATACACCTTCCATTAAAGAGACTGACCATATTCTACACAGTCACTCTATCAAGTATTTATCCCACGCCCCCCTTCTTTTCAGTTGGTTGAGGTTATTATTTTCTTAACTTTAACCATTAAGACAAGTAATAAACTTAAGCCAACAATGATGTCATCACTTTGTAAAATGATCAGGAAGTGCCATGAATGTTGGGACTATATAAAGTAATCCCAGACAACTTGATTTAGCTAATATAATCTTTATAGCAAAGCAAAATTAGAAAAAGTCAACCAAGTGAAATCAAATAAAACAGCACGGGTAATGAATATTCTCTTATTAAGTGCAAATGAGTGGACAGCAAATCTATCCTTCTTCTTTTTTTCCTTTTTAATAACTCAAGCATATCCTATTAACAAATATACCAAGTCGGGGGGGGGGGGGCAGTAGTGAGACTGCTAGAAATAACTATCAAATGATTACCAGCAATTTTGGTGCCTCCATAGTACAAGTTAGTTGCATCGACATCAGGATAGATACCGGCTCCAAAGACATTCGTGCACAGGTCCAAATGGTATCTGCACAATGAATTTATTGAATTATGAAGTCAGTCACCAGAGTCGCACTGACTAAACAAGTGGAAATAGAGCAGTTAAACAAAGCAAAGAAATATTGCTTAAATACTTCCAAGAGTAAGACACGTGCCTGGTATCAACTTTAGAAGAGCGAATACTATCATTCAAGGGTGCAACCTGAAAATATGCAACTTCTGTGCAAACCTGGAACCACCACAAGCGGTCAGAAGTATCACCATTTACAGCAGTGTTCTTCAGATTTTCCTGATCGTAGGTTTTGACGCTGACCCCAAAAGTCTTAACGTAATACTCCTTAACATAGGTGGCATATGCATTCTGCAGATAAGAAATAGAATAAAGTGATAAAAGATAAAAGAAACAGAGAATTGGCGACGTCTTTCACAAAATTTATTATTTTCTATCTTTTAACATGATGTTCTGATGCAGATTGAGGAGTTTTAAATAAATTGAAGTCCTTTTCTTTAACTGCAGAACACAAACAAACCCAAAAGGAGAATTTCCGGGAAAGCTAGCATATAACAGGATATCAACAAGGAAAGTTTTGACAGAGATAACTTGAGAATTTTTGGAACTACCTATTGAACATAAACTCCATCTGAATATCTACTTGTGTTATTTCCCAATATAGAAATATACACTGTCAGAACCTAATCCAAGTGTGGGCGGAAAATTGTTTTTCAATTAAGTGTTTTGTTTAACCACTTACTGGTTCTACAAAAATACAAAGGCATAACTGTTAAATATGGGTATCCACTCTAACAAAACTTCTGTTCCTTCTACAGAAGAATTCTCTTCATGAATATTTTTGACAGGTTCCCGAAATAAATGTGTCAGATGTTTATTGTTTGTTCAAGCCAGCATCTCCAAAAGCTGAGTTGCAAAGCTAGTGCCTAATGCAAGTACTAGTTTTGTCTTTGCATTGTATACAAGATCATGCTTGTGTAAACTATGAACAAAGGTTCTCCTTTCTACCAAAATGAATGCCTTTTTCACTTTCGACAAGTCAAATGAAATAATTTTTACCATTAACTAACAATTTATATCCTCAACCTTGGAATGCTTTCACTACTTTGTAAACATCTACGTTTCATCTTCAAAAAATGGATTAACCAGTCCTGTTCTCACCTCAAATAATGATCAAGTCGGCTATTGGTAAACAAGACAAATAATTGGTAGGGGAAGAGTGGGGGGTGGGGGTGGGGAGGAGGTAATGCAACAAACAAAACCATACCACTAAATCTTCCCCGGACTTCTTTGCTTCAAGTAGTGGGATGCATAGTCTGTCTGGACTTCCATATTGAAACTAAAACATCAAAAACTTTCAATTAGGAAAATTACAAACATCCAATAGAGGATATCATATGAGTGTCTCATACATACTGCTGTAACTGCAGCATCTGCCACAAAGTACAGGAAGTCACCATCATTTCTCAGCTGCAAGAAAACAAAAGTTTGTCTGTTAGACTAATAAAAGAGAGCAAAAATAATTATGTATCCTCTCCTTAGTTGAGAACATGATGTAAAACCCTAGAAATAAGTGATAGGCTCCATGTCAACAATATGGTGTAGTTTTTTTGCAGGTTATTGACAATAATCTGCTAATGCATTATTCTGACAGTCTTCAGCAGCCCAAATAACTGCATATATCGTCACTGATATGTCGCCACAGGTGTAAGGGTTTCACAGAACTCTTCTAGTTAAAAAATTAAAGGAGCAATGCAGTGTGATAATTGGCTACCAGAGTTAACAAGGATATCTTCACCTATATGCTGCTTTAGGTGATTGAGAGGACAATATCAGAGAACTCTTCAAGAAGAAAATAAAGAAATAACAGAACCAACCACAATCGACATAAAAAACAAAAAAAAAGTTACAAGTTTCATACCTCATCAGCACCAAACAATGCTTTAACGTCCTTGGGATTTGATGCAACTCTTGCTTCTACTAGTTTGGTAATTTCTTGCAATGTTGCTTTACATTCTGGACCAGCAGATTCACCAACCTATAGAAGGACAATCAAGAGTCAAATTCACTGATCCTAAAGAAATTGTCTGAAAAATCCAAAACAAAGCCACAAACAGCAAACATTCTCATCAGTGTCTTAATTTCAGGGTGTTTAGGTCTATTTTCTTGTAAGCTTCCTTTTGATATTTACTCTCTTGAAGGTCTTTCCTCTTCTAGCTTACCCAACCTAATGTTTAGGCATCTTTCATTTGGCTACTCCCATTTGGAGCATTAAACTTCTGCTGAAACTTAAAAGCTTTGAATGATTAAGGTAATTTTCAGACTGACAATAGCTAAAGTGCTCTTTAGGAATAAGCAATTATTGAAAATATTTTGGTATTGTAGAGGAATATAGAGTTTCAGTGTATACATTTTATCAGTTATTCCTTATTAGACATTGTGGTTATAATGGAAGCAGAGGCAGGACAGTGTGCGTGTGTGTTTTGATAAGAGAAGCAGGAAAGCTCTTTTAGGTCACCTAAGTCACACTGTTCAGTGTGTGTGACTTGACTGCAACATAAGCATTTTCCAGTGCAGAATATCTTCTAATTATGTATGGGAAGAGTGGTTGAGATTTACGTGTTATAAAGTACATAAGCTTATTATATAGCTTCACTTTCAGACTTGTATAGAGAGTTAGAGGGCTTTATTCTCAAATGATCTTCTTCCTCCTTTAGTGATTGAGGACAGCTTCTTCTTTTTTATTTTTCCCCATTTTTATTTCTCTTCCTTTTATTAGTACCATTAATTTTTGAAAGAATATTCTAGTAAGCTTGTTTGTTCTGGAAAATAAATCAACTGTTACAAATGAACGTATTGTTTTCAGGAAAACAAAGCATAACCAAAAGGCAAATTATAATGAAAATTACTCTTATGCAGCCTCTCTACCCCACAAAGGTAGGGGTAAGGTCTGCGTACACCCCACCCTCCCCAGACCCAACTTGTGGGACTTTAATGGGTATGTTGTTGTTTACAAAATGGAACTTAGGCCTAAATCAACCCCAAAAGCAAGCTCACGAGATGAGGATTCTCCAATACCATACAAAGCGACCAAATCACCCATCCAGAACCAATGTAGGAATTTTGACACACCCTTGAGCACCCAAACCTGCCAACAGGAGCGTAGATAACATAATATGGGCTCGGGTAACCAAGAATTGGGATGGGTATGGCTCTAATACCATGTAAACAAATGGACCTTGAACCTAACTCAACCCCAAAAGCTAGCTCATCAGATGAGTATTGCCCAAGACCATATAAGGTGACCACATCCCCCGTCCAAAACAAAATAAACCAGAACAACTGTTTTACAATCCAAAAAAACACCTAAGAAAAATAGAAATACAATGAAGAACATCCAAAAGAGCTTCCTCTGTATAAGCATCTGTTCCTGATAAGAAGAAACTGCATAAATATGAACAATCAAAGTAGCACAATTTTACCTGCTTGTCAAACTCTGAGAAGCTGTAAACTGCTTGAACTACTGCAGAGCTTGCAAGGCTTCCACAAGTTAAGTGAGGAAACTTCAGGCGAAACCATGCACTAAGGGCTCCTGAGTAAGAAACACCGAAGACAAACCATGGGTTTTCAATATTGGATCTGTTGAGCTTCACATTCAAGGACTCCTGCAACATATCAGAAATATTATCCACTGAAAACTCACATGCAAAGGGGTAAGAAGCAGAGTTGGGAAGTGGAAAACCAAATCAGTGATGTAACATCATACGGCTTATATATACATACCTGAATACTTAGCTTTAAGGTGCCAACAAAAAAAAGGCTCATCAATGCATGTTTGCCTAAAGTTAATTATTTCATTGTCAATTTGAAGTTACATAACATGCATTTCATTAACAAGATGCTCTTCAGGTTTTAAGATAGTTTTAGGCCAAGTGCTATGATACCAAGGCATGTTGCCTATAGTGCCACAAAATTTGGAGGTGCCTATCCCAATATTGCCATGCTATCAGATTAGAGATAGCAGTTAGGTAACCCCACGAACTATCGAGCTAGATTGTAAAAGAAGTGGCATGCTTCGAATTGATAAGAAATTACCATAGATAAAGGAAATAGGATTAAGATGCCAACCTGATAGAAATTCCTGAAAGCTGCTAAGTCAAAAAGTGCCTGTTTTGATGACAAATATTTCAGATTCCCAGTTGTTAAGGACTTGAAGGGTGAACTCTTCCCATAATACCGATGCTCAAGAGTAACGATAGCAGCTCCAAACTTCTTTGCTAAAACCTGTTAGACATGCAAGGTTCAGAAGTATTCTTCAGGCTGAGTGCATATTCCCAACCAGTCCTCAAACCAAACAAAGTAAAAGTAAGTTAGCTTATGGTTTTAGCCTTCCATGACTCTAGACGACAAGTCATTATCACAGCCAGAACATGTTTCTTTGGGGTTTGAACCCGAAACTCCTTCATTCAAATGTACACCCATTACCACTATGCCAAAGGCATAACTTTTGTCAAGAGTGTCCAACTTTAAATATATATCCTTTAAATGTAGAATTTGACATATATATACAACGTAATTTTCCAACGAAGGGTGTCCAATTGGACACCCTGGGGTGGCTGTGGCTACGCCACTGGCTATGTGCTTGTTTCGAGTCAGCTAACCAGAATACTACAAACTGGAACTCAGTGCCTAGGTTGTTTGGATCAAAATAACCTCGGTATAAAATCTGCATTATTATGTGGAGTGGTTACCATTTTTGTTCGTCATTTAAGTAAAATCACGTTCTACATAACTTATGTGGGAATTCCTCTATTATATTACACCAGATATGACATGGAATACGAGTACTTTGTATAAGTAATAAAGATACTAGCATCTGAAATGACAAACATATCCTTACACCTTGATTTTAAAAACTGAAAACATGACTGTATTAGATAGTAAAAATTCCTAACAATTTTGAATTTAAATGGTAAGTTAGAACTTGCACAATTCCACTTCTTGACTTTGGTGTCACAGATTTCATTTTAGTAGTATTTCAAAAACAAGACCATATTCAATAAAACTTTGATCACCAAACAACGCCTTACAAGCTTGTTTTGGGGTGATTTCAGAAAGGGTCAATCTTCAAAACCTTATTAAAAGTTTCATTTGACAAAAAGAAAGAAGTGTGAAGAAGGTTACTGTTACATCCATCACCAAGTAAGATTTTTATCTGACCATAGTACTTTAAAATGACAAAGAAGTGATATATAGGCTAAATGGTATTACTGGAGACTAATCTTCCTCTTTTTTTTTTGCAAATAAGACAAAAACTGCAAAATGCACAACAGATGTATGGGAATAGTTACTAGTAAACACCTCCTGGAAAAAGAGAACGGTGTTCTCAGCGAATGCCCATTTGAAATTTTGATTTAGGTCTCCTATGAATCAAATAAGCACTTGTTATATCAGCTTATTTAGGATTATGAAGGCCATACTGGAAACTAATCTTTCTCCCCTGAGAAACTTACAGAAACAGAACCTTTGGTTTGATAGGTTAAAAGATGAAAAAAGTAAAGTTCATAATTTTCAGTAATGATGTACATATGACAGGGCCTTTTCTCTTTTTGCTAGCAGGCGTCAAAAATTCTAGTTCTCCAGTTATAGCATACAAAATATTGATATCCAGAGTATTAGGGTGTGTTTGGTATGGAGGAAAATATTTTATGTTTTCCAATTATCCATGTTTGGTAGATCAAAATTTTTGGAAAACATTTTCTCTAGGAAAATAAGTTCCTAAAAAGAAAAGACTTTCCTAGCGGAAGTAGGAAACACAAGTTCCATAAGTGGCATTCCACATTGATTGTCTCCTCCATATCCTCCAACACAACTCACCCCTGCCCCATTCCCGATCCCCATATTGTTTGCCTAGATTATACACAAATGCTTTAGGGACAATATTGTTTACTTACTTACCACAAGAAAATACATAAGAAACAGTCTCTCTATCTCCGTAAGGTACAGGTAGGGTTTGTGTACACTCTACGTCTCTACCCGGGTATATTGTTGTTCCAATGCTTCTTCAGCATCAAAGACATTGACAAAGGAATTTTCGTGGCTCACTGCCTTGTCAAACATATAAGTCTCCACAAAGAGGACATAATATGAAAATGTTGAGGCAAGAGGCACTTTATTCCTTCAACTCAAAAAAGCATTACATCGGATTCAAATAGACATCGACTGAGATAGTTGAGTTAACACCCACATTAAAACATTTTGACCAACTTTAGTAGTGCTGAAAGTGTCCTTAAGTATAAAACCAATATTTCAGTAAATGTGGAACTAGATGTAAAATACATATAGATCAACCATTTTTTCAAATGTTTCCTAAAGAACTTAGGTGACATGAAATGGAAGAACACTTTCTTTTCCAGTTCCTTTTCCAACCCATACCACCATGTAACCTGCCCATGGCAAAAAGGGGAGATAGAAAGTGAGTTGGGTAGTGGAGAAAAAAAAAGGGGGAAGCTGGAAGGGACAATGACAAAGACCAACTGTCCTGATAAACAAAATCAAAGGATGAAACAAGAATTTAAGAATGCATTCACTACGAATAGTATCAGAAGTAAGGGCAATCAACTTACACTGAGGTAATCGTTCGGTATCCCGCTGCATGCAGATTCTCCACAAATTTTCAAAAATATCGGTCCATCAGGAATTCGGAAATGGTCAAGAAACTCATAGTATCTCTGTCCAAATGTACGATGATCCTACAAATTGCAGCACCGAGTTAAAGCTATACAATGGGACAATCTGCTTGTAGCAAAAGCAACTTGATGATGATATTTTTATCTTGACATTTCTAGTAAATACCGACAAAAAAATACCTTCTCTTTCTATAGCATCCATTACCCCAATTTAGATGCAGGTTCTTACATAAAACTCACCTTTGATCCATTTATTAACATTCAGCTGCATTAGGTGGATTCCTTTCATTCTTACGTTGATATAGTTGACTCACTGCATTACAAAATCCATACTAATACAGGCATACGTGATTTAATTTTTTTCAGGTTCAATAATCCAGAAATACTCAAAGGCTATCCATAAAACCATTTTTCTACATGCTCCAGAGTAAATACATTATTTGCCTCTCTATCTTCTCCAAATTTTCCAGTAATTATGACAATATTCTTTCCACGATAACAGAAGAAATAACTTTCTGCTTTGTTGCCACTTGGACCATCACAACCCATCCCCAAACAAAAAAAAATCTCCCGCCCCAGACTCCTGTCTCTCTTATTTTTTCTCTTTATTTGTCTCTCAATCAGTACAAAATCATGACTTCTTGTTACAGAAAAAGCAAGAATCGTCTAAAGAACACATTTTTATCACTTAAAAATATACAATTTCAAGGGTATATCATAACTTTTTCCAAGAAAAAACCCAAAAAAATCTTCCCAGAAATGCATGACACAACTCAATATAACACAAGAACATCCATAAATCAAATTAAACTTTCTACATAAGCAAAAATCATACTACTTAACAAGCTCTCTTTCCTAAAAATACAAACAGATTTCACAAAAAAGGTTTCACCTTTGCAAAAGTTATACACAAAGAACATAGGTATATCAAAAACAAGAATTCATCTAAAGGACACATGTTCATTACTAAAAAACACAATTTCAAGGGCAAATCATGAGTTTTTCTAAGAAAAAAAAAATCAAACCCAAGTTTGTGCGCACCTCGACTAATTTTGCAGAATATCAGCCACCTCCCACCAACAAGTACCAGGTCCACTAATTTTAGGTGCCACCTCCTACCAGCAATATATATTAGGTCAACTAATTCTACGGAATACGTTCCACCTCCCACTAACAACACTTACAATGTAAAAAACAGCAATCCCACAAAAATAAAATAAAAATTCCCAAAAATGCCTGACACAAAATTTCAATATAACATAAGAAAATTTCCATAAAACAAATTTAAACATTGCATATAAGCTAAAATCATACAGTACTTAACAAACTATCTTTCCCTAAAATTACCAACAGATTTCACAAAAAGGGTAAAAAAAAAAAAACAGAACAGAATTGGAGAATCCAATAGCTCAATTGATTAACTAGTAAACATTCACCCTAAGAGTTCGATTCCTCAACTTATAACTCCCTCCCCATTTCCCTTCCCCTACTTCAAACAGAGGATAATTACTTACGTAGGGAGAGAAGTGATCAAGAGTCTGATTGAACCAGTGTTCTTCTTTGGTTAAATACTTGTTTTCTGAATTGATTTGCTGAAGCAAAAACTGAGAAGTTGAGATTCCGTTTGAGATTATTAGCAATTGCGAGAAGAAAGCAATGAGTAGAGCTAACATTGTTTGCTTCATCCTTTTGCTTCTGCTACTTTGTCGCTTTGGGGCTCAACAAAAGAAAGGTTCGAGTCCCTCCTTCATTTATACTCCTTCATATAACCTAAAAATTCAGCATAAAGTCATTTTCATATTTTTCATATTTTTTATTAATCAATTACTCATTTTTGAGATTTATCAAAAAAAAATTAAAAAAAAAAAAAAATATTGAAATTGTTGAATTTAAGGTTACTATATTTATTTGTGAATATTTGGCGTTAATTTTATATATTTTTTTTCATATTTTTCCTATTTTTTATTAGTTAATTACTCATTTTCGGGATTTACCGAAAAAAATAAAATTTTAAAAAAAACTGTTGAAAATGGGTCGGATAGTTTATTTAAAAGGGGGTATATCTAGACCTTTTCAAATAGTTTAGGGGTATATTTGACTATTTTTCCTTTAATATAAATGCCACGTGGCAATTCCTTTCGACATTTAAAGAAATGTAAAATGAGTTGGATATTTCCAGCTGGCCAACTAACGCCCATAAGGGCATATCTAGACCAAAAGTTGGACGGTGAGGGCACGAGTGAGCCAAACTTTAAACGGGGTATATCTAGACCTTTTCGAATAGTTTAGGGGAATATTTGACCCTTTTCCCTTCTTTAAATAACTCACTGGTTTCGTGCAAGCCGCTTTAGCGGGATGGGTGTCGCTCTGGCGGGGCCGCTATAGCGGGGTGGTGGCCGTTGTGGCAGGCTCGATGTGACTTAAGGTCGTTAATAAACCCCTAAACAACCTTATTATGCATTTTTTGACTTTCAGAGCTAAGGAACGAACTCCAGGCGACTCCTACTCATTTTTCACAATTCTTAATGCTAAATGTAAGTTTTTCACTCCCCGAATCCATTTTTTGATCCGTAGAACGTAGTAGAATAGGTGAATATTGATGGGGGAAGGTTTTGTTATAGATTTTATGGTGGAAACAACCCTAAATTGAATAATTGGGATCATGGGTTTGATGTAGGGTCCCTAGAATTGTTGGTAATTTGGGTAATTAGTGATTGTTTATTGATTTCCGTGTTATTATGATTATTTGTAGACCAAGAACAAGCGGAACGAATCCGGAAAGGAAATGATCAAGTTTCTTAGGGTTTCAAGCTTATTTCGAGGTAGGTGATGGTTGTTATTCTATGATTGTGTGATATATGTTTGTTCTTGCTTCATTATGATACATGTATGTATATGAATGTTGCATTATTGATCACACTTGTTGTAAATGAGATAGATGAATGATGATTACCATGAAATCATGACTTAATTATATGATCTTGAGGATATACTTGTGATTGTGATTGTGGTGTGTTGAATAGATCGATTGACACGTTCCGACATAACTAACTTGGATCGATTGCCACGTTTTGGCATAACTATGAGATCAGTTTCCACGTTTCGGCATAATTATGAGATCACATACCACGTTCCGATATACTAATTGTTTGGATTTGGGTTCCATAAAAGGACCAATGATTTGCTATAATTATGTATCTTGAGAAATGTGAAGTTGTTCATTATTCGTATATGTTGATGATATAATATATGTTTGTTATATGCATGTGATTATATTGTTATGATGACTTATGTATGTTGCACTTAGTGGGATAGCCGTGTGATCCTACCAGTACACTGTGGTTGTGTAATGATACTGCACTTGCTCTTATTTTTGTTGAGTACAGGGCATCTTCAAACGGCTACTAACAGACCTCGCTTAGAAGATCATTGATCGTTCGAATTTAAGGGTGAGCCTATTCTTTCGGGCTGCCATGGGTTCTCATTTGTCTATATCCACCATATTCAGACTTAGACTATGTTCTAGTTAGTTGATTAGTTCATTAGATTGGGGTTGCATCCCTTCTTGTTTAGACTTGTTGAACTTTAGATGTTTTGGTATATTGACTTTTAGGTTCTAGGTTATTTCTTCCGCATTGTTAGTTTATTATATTGTTAGACCTTTGTTAGAGTTTATGGGAACTCTATTTATTTCCTTAGTATTTAACTTGCTTCCAAAATTTAAATGCCTTAGTTTTGGTTTAGTTGCTTGGTTTGAGTTGTAGTAGTGGTTCTCCCACCGAAGAGTTAGTGTGGGTGTCAATCACGATGGTCTGGGTCGTGACAAAGTTGGTATTAGAGCCTAGGTTCGTTGATCTCGATGTACCAAAACGAGTCTAGTAGAGTCTCGCGGAACTGTACGAGGACGTCTTTACTTTTCTTCGAGAGGCTATAGGACTTTAGGAAATCTCCCTGTTTTCTTTTGTCTCCTTCGTGCTATAACTTGATTCCAATTGGTATCTGTCGATTCAAATTGGTATCTGTCGATTCAAATTGGTATCTAACCTCCTTCACTCTTCTGTCCGCAGATGGTTAATATTAGATTCAACGGCGTCAGGGCCGTAGCTCCAGTCAATGCTTCAACTGAGGAATTTGCAGCGAGAGGTCGCGATCGAGGCAGGGGTAGATGAAGAGCTAGGGGTAGAGGCCGTGGAAGAATAGTGCATGCTGGGAATGGAGATCCTATTGAGAATGCTCCTGTGAATGAGAACCCTCTGGCGCATCATGAAGAGTTTGAAGAGGAGAATGTTGATGTTGAGAATGTTGGGGATGTGGGACAAGAGGAAGAGGTGCATGCTGAGACTACCGATGTTCCCGCCTAGACCCAGTGTTAGCTCGACAGATCATGTCATTCTTGAAAGGGTTGGTTGGTCCTGGAGTGCTTCCTTCTGCTCAAGCAACTCAAGCTCCTACTACTACTCATGTTGCTAGCACTGCACCCAAGGTGGGTGAGACTAGAGGTAATGATGCTTCTTCCATCCTTTGTTGGGTTCTGTTATGACTGGTAATGAGTGTTGCTTTCAATTGCACATGCAAGTGTACGCGGTTGCGCAAGTAATATAGTGGCTCTTAAAAGAACCAGATTATCGAACCCAAAAGACTTGTCATTAACTATTTTTACTAAATTATACTGATCTAATTATTTATTTAAGAGAACCAAAAGAGAAGAATGCAAGAACAAAATAATAAAATTACTCACAATAGTTGGAAAATCCCAGGGCTGCAACATGTATTGGATTTCATGTATCATATTTTTGGCTTAGAACTAATTTTAGTTGTCAAGTTACGGTTTATAGGGTTGATGATATGATCCGGGTTATATGTCTCTCGTCGCCTACACCAGTTAGCTATCTAACTACATCGTTGAGCGGGGATAAATAGACTAACTGACAAACATTTATATTTCATTCTATTTTGTAACCAAGCAAGGTGTTCGTCTGGGCGTCACTCCTGAACACTAGTCACCTCAATCTAATGGGTGGACCGAGATCTCTATATTCTTTGGTCTATCTAACCTCTCCTCTCCCAATTTTAAGATTAGACAATGTATTTATCTTATGGTGATCAAGCACAAAATACTAAAACAAGAATATAGAAGTAACTTATAATGACAACCAAGAATTAATTCAAAAACCTTAAATAATCAACATTGAATCCGTAGCTACAGCCCCAGAACAAGAGCTTTAGCTACTAATGTCTAATAAAACAAGAAGAAGAAAAGAACCCTAAAAAGTATTGACGACTTTCTCTTCAAAAGTGCCTCTTCCTTACTCTTTATTAATTGTCCAATAATTATTTCTATAAACTATTTATAAATATAGAAAACCCTCAATAAAATAACTGAATCTCAATCAAATTAGGAACAGAATAGAATTGGATTTCCCAGTTTTACGCGTGAACTGTGACCGCCTCTGCACAACTTCAACAATATGAAGGTGTCTTCCGCTGCTGCCACTTGGAAGCATCCTCTTTTCCTATTTGAACTTTGCAACTTTATATTTTATACATTATTATATTAAATTTATTTCATTTAGTTGCCTGCTTGATTTCCTTCTTCAATCTTCAATCTTTAATTTGTTTTAGCTCCAAACTTCTTCAATTTTACACCAATTTACTTCTACAAATAAAATACACTATTTAGCACAACCCATAAAATTAATGCTAAAAAAAGACAGATATAAATAATAAATGTGAGGCAAATAATGATTAAAAATATGTATTTTTGGCCTCACATCAATGAGCATGAAGTGTTGACTAAGTTTTTGAAAGTAAAGCCTCATGTGTTCATTGGTTCTGAGAATGAGGATACTTATGAGTTCATCTTAGATTACTACGAGAGTCTTTATAAGTTGGGAATTGTCCATCAACAGGGAGTTGAGTTTGTGTCCTTTTAACTTCAAGGTGGGGCTAAGCAGTGGTGGAGAGCTTATATGGAATGTAGATCTTCAACTTTACCTCCACTTACTTGGACCCAATTTCATGCTCTATTTCTAGAGAAGTATGTGCCTAGGACTTTGAGAGATCGCAAGAAGGATAAGTTCATGGCTTTGGAGCAAGGTGGTATGACTGTGGCTGCTTATGAGTCCAAGTTCCATGTTTTGTCTAGATATGCTACTCAATTGGTGACTACTGAGGAAGAGAGAATCCGGTTATTTATTAGGGGATTAAATTCTGAGTTGCAAGTATTATATGTTCATATGACTTCTGCAGGGAGGAACTTTAATGAGGTAAAGACTATGTTAAGAAAGTGGAGGGGGTGAGGCGAGACGATCAAGCTAAGGCATGGGCAAAAAGGGCCAAGAACTCAAGTAACTTTCAAGGTTCTTATTCCAAGGGGTTTGGAAGGCCAACGCTTGCAGCCAAGCCAATTCAGTCCGCTATGCCCGCTTCTGCAGATAGCTACTCGAAAACTCCATCTCATAATTTTCAGGATAGCTAAGGAGTCGCGCCTTCGACGGACGGTAGACCATCTTTTGATTGTACTTGTTACAACTGTGGTTAACATGGGCATATGAGGAGAGATTGTTCATACCCACGTGTGTTAGATTTCGCGCAGCAGCAGTCTAGAGTAGTGGTACCCGCGGGGAATGGTAATAATAGTTAAGGACATCCACAAGGTGGGCGAGAAAGTAATCAGCGAGGCCGTGGAGGTAGAGGAAATGATAATACAGGCAGATGTAATGTGCAAACAGGCAGAGAAGTGGTTCGTCAAGATGATAGGGCTTAGTGTTATGCCTTTCCGAGCAAGAATGAGGCAGAGACGTCTGACACGGTGATCACATGTACTATTCTTGTTGGTGATCGGATGGCTAATGTGTTATTTGATTCGGGTTCTACTTATTCTTATGTATCTGTGCGATTTGCCTCAGAGTTTGATATGATTTGTGATATACTTGATGCCCATATCCATGTTTTTACCTCAGTTGGAGAGTCAGTCATAGTTACTCATGCCTATCGTGTTTGTCCTAATTTGTTTATGAGTTTTCAGACTTGGGCTGATTTGGTGATTTTGGATATGAATGACTTTGACATAATCTTAGGTATGACTTGGTTGTCCCCCTATTATGTCGTACTTAATTGTAATACTAAGTCCGTAACTCTAAAAATTCTGGGAAGGGAAAAATTAGAGAGGGAAGAGGTGTACAAGCCTAAGTGAACTAAGATCATATCCTCCATTCGGGCTAAGAAATTGATAGGGCAGGGTTGTTTGTCTTATTTGTCTCATATTAGGGATGTTGAGATTGAAGCTCCATCCATTGAGTCTATTCCTGTGGTGCCAGAATTTAGAGAAGTGTTTCCTAATAATTTTTCTGGCATGCCTCCGGATAGAGAGATTTTTGCATTGATTTAGAGCCTGGTACGCGTCCCATTTCTATCCCTCCATATCGCATGGCTCCAACAGAATTAAGAGAGCTTAAGGCTCAAATCCAAGAGTTTCTTGATAAGGATTTATTCGTCCTAGTGCTTCCCCATGGGGTGCTCCAGTTTTGTTTGTTAAGAAAAATGATGGTAGTATGAGAATATGTATAGATTATCGGTAATTGAATAGGGTCACTATTCAAAACAAGTACCCTTTGACCCGAATAGATGATCTTTTTGACCAATTGCAAGGTGCATCCATTTTCTCTAAGATTGATCTAAGATCCAATTACCATCAATTGAAAATTAGGCATGAGGATGTGCCCAATATGGCGTTTAGAACTCGCTATGGGCACTATGGGTTTTTTGTTATGTCGTTTGGTTTGACCAATGTGCCTGCAACGTTCATGAGTTTGATGAATGGGGTGTTTAAGCCGTTTCTTGATTCATTTGTTATAGTGTTTATTGATGATATTTTGGTCTATTCAAAAAGTGAGAAAGAGCATGTCGAACATCTTCGTAGTGTTTTGGGTGTTCTTGGGAAGTAAAAGCTATATGCTAAATTTTCTAAGTGTGAATTTTGGTTGAAATTGGTTGCATTTTTGGGGCATGTAGTTTCGAAGGAAGGGGGTAATGGTAGATCCCCAAAATATTGAGGCAGTTAAGAATTGGGTTAGGCCTAACTCTGTGACGGAAGTTAGGAGTATTGTGGGGCTCGCTAGCTATTATCGTCGATTTGTGAAAAAAATTACTTTCATTGCCACTCACTTGACTAACTTGACCAAAAAGAAGATACCATTTGAATGGACTGAAAAGTGTGATGAGAGATTTCATAAGCTCAAGACTTTCTTGACCACCGCACCCATTCTAGCATTACCGGTTGAAGGTAAGGATTTTATTATTTATTGTGATGCTTCACATTCTAGTTTGGGTGTTGTGTTGATGCAAGATAAGAATGTCATAACCTATGCATCACGCCAATTGAAGGTGCATGAGAGAATTTATCCAACGCATGGTTTGGAGTTGGAAGCGGTAGTATTTGCTTTTAAGATCTGGCGACATTACCTTTATGGTATTAAGTGTGAAGTGTTTACCGATCATCGTAGTTTGCAACATGTGTTTACTCAAAAGGATCTAAATTTGAGACATCGAAGGTGGATGAAGTTACTTAAAGATTATGATGTGACCATTCAATACCATCCGGGCAAAACTAATGTGGTGGCAGGCGCTTTGAGTCGAAAAACGATGAGTATAGGTAGTTTAGCTTGCTTGAGTGCATCCAAGCGACCTTTGGCTAAGGAAATTCAGACCTTAGAATCTAAGTTCATGCAGTGGGGCATCTCAGAAAGAGGTGGGGTGTTAGCTAGCATTTAAGTGAGTGTCACATTCATTGATGAGATCAAGGCCAAACAATTTGAATATGAAAATTTGGAGGATCTTAGAAAGAAGGTTGAAATTGGTAAGGCACAAGAGACCACTCTTGATGCGGAAGGTGTACTTAGTTTCAAAGGAAGAATTTATGTTCCTCGAGTTGATGAGTTGATTCAGAAATTACTGGCAGAGTCTCATGGTTCGCGATATTCTATTCATCCGGGTGTGACCAAGATGTATAGAGATCTGAAGTGAATTTATTGGTGGCAGGGCATGAAAAAAGACATAGCGGAGTTTGTGGCGAAGTGTCAAAATTGTCAACAAGTGAAGTATGAACATCAAAGGCCTGCAAGTTTACTTCAAAGAATGCCAATTCCGGAATGGAAGTGGGAAATAATAGCCATGGATTTCGTGGTTGGTCTTCCCAAGACTTTGGGGAAGTTTGACTCTATTTGGGTAGTGGTTGATAGATTGACTAAGTCAGCCCATTTTATTTCGGTAAGAATAGATTATAATGTTGAACAATTGGCTAAGATTTACGTGAAAAAGATAGTGAGGTTGCATGGGGTGCCCCTCTTTATCATCTCAGACCGTGGTACCCAATTCACATCAAAGTTTTGGAGGAAATTACATGATGAATTGCGCACACAACTCACTTTTAGTACAACCTTTCATTCACAGACGGATGAACAGTCAGAGAGGACTATCCAAGTGTTAGAAGACATGTTGAGGGCATGTGTGATTGATTTTGGAGGGCATTGGGATAAATTCATACTTTTGTGTGAGTTCTCCTATAATAATAGTTATCACTCCAGTATTGATATGACACCATTTGAGGCATTATATGTAAGGGGATGTAGGTCACCCATATGATGGTTTGAGGTTGGAGATGTGAAACAATTGAGGGTTGATTTAGTAAAGGAGGCTTAAGATAAGGTGAGGAGTACTATTCAGGCTAAGCTTTTAGCAGCCCAGAGTAGACAAAAGAAGTATGCGGATCATAAGGTAAGAGACATGGCATTTCAAACTGGTGAGAATGTTCTTCTTAAGGTATTACTCATGAAAGGGGTGATGAGATTTGGTAAGAAAGGTAAGCTAAGTCCTAGATACATTGGTCCCTTTGAGGTTCTTGAATGTGTGAGATCGGTATCGTATAAATTGGCTTTACCTCTTAATTTATCGAGAGTTCATCTGATATTTCATGTGTCCATGTTGAAGAGAATCATGGTGACAAAGATTATATCATAAAGTGGGACTCATTTGTGTTAGACAAGGACCTCAAATATGAGGAGGAATCGGTTGCAATTCTTGAGCGTAAGTTGAAGACCAAGGAGATTAAGTTTGTGAAAGTTCAATGGAAGCATCGTCCAGTTGAGGAAGCTACATGGAAAACTGAAAGGGACATGCGAGACAAGTATCCCTAATTGTTCGTCGATTCAGGTACTACTTCATTCCTTTCTTAGCCTATTTTCTTAAGTTTTGTCACTCGGGGACGAATGATGGCTAAATTGGTATCTATTGTAACAATCTATTTCCGTCGTTATAGAAATGCCAACAGGGAAAATTTGGGGCCGGAAAACTTTTTCGGCATATTTTGATTTTCCCAACCTTGTCCAGATTTGGACGAAATTGGAGTCTTTAAGGTGTAGGGAAATCTGGTAACAATCGGGTGATTTAAATATGATTTTGATTACATGAGTGGTTAGATAACTCGTTAAGGAATCCGTACGACTTTACGAAATTAAATTCGGGCGAGTAGAACTCCCGAAATCGATCTTAGCGTAAATGGTATTTTCTGAGTGTCCTTGGTTAGATGTGTGTTGTGAAATGGGGATTTTGGAATTCTTTAAATAACTCACTGGTTCCGTGCAAGCCGTTTTAGCGGGATGGGTGTCGCTCTGGCGGGACCACTGTAGCGGGGTGGTGGCTGTTGTGGCGGGCTCGACGTGACTTAAGGTCGTTAATAAACCCTAAACGACCTTATTATGCACTTTTCAACTTTTAGAGCTAAGGAACGAAGCCCAGGCAACTCCTACTCATTTTCATCATTCTTGAGGCTAAATGTAAGCTTTTCACTCTCCGAATCTATTTTTCGATCCGTAGAACGTAGTAGAATGGGTGAATATTGATGGGGGACGGTTTTATTATAGATTCTATGGTGGAAACAACCCTAAATTGGATAATTGGGATCATGGGTTTGATCTAGGGTCCCTAGAATTATTGGTAATTTGGGTAATTAATAATTGTTTATTGATTTTCGTGTTATTATGATTATTTGTAGACCAAGAGCAAGCGGAACGAATTTGAAAAGGGAAGGATCAAGTTTCTTAGGATTTTAAGCTTGTTTAGAGGTAGGTGATTGTTGTGATTCTATGATTGTGTGATGTATGTTTGTTCTTGCTTCATTATGATACATGTATGTATATGAATGTTGCATTATTGATCACACTTGTTGTAAATGAGATAGATGAATGATGATTACCATGAAATCATAACTTAATTGTATGATCTTGAGGATATACTTGTGATTGTGATTGTGGTGTGTTGAATGGATCGGTTGCCTCGTTCCGGCATAACTAACTTGGATCGGTTGCCACGTTCCGACATAACTATGGGATTGGTTGCCACGTTCCGACATAATTATGAGATCGGATAGCACGTTCCGGTATGCTAACTGTTTGGGTTTGAATTCCATAAGAGGACCAATGATTTTCTATAATTGTGTATCTTGAGAAATGTGAAGTTGTCCATTGTTCGTATATGTTGATGATATTGTATATGTTCGTTATATGCATGTAATTATATTGTTGTGATGACTTATGTATGTTACACTTAGTGGGATAGTCGTGTGATCCTATCAGTACACACTTGCTCTTATTTTTGTTTAGTACAGGGCATCTTCAAGCGGCTACTGACAAACTTTGCTTAGGAGATCAGTGATCGTTCGAATTCAAGGGTGAGCCAATTCTTTCGGGCTGTCATGGGTTCTCTTTTGTCTATGTCCACCATATTCGGACTTAGACTATGTTCTAGTTAGTTGATTAGTTCATTAGATTGGGGTTGCATCCCTTCTTGTTTAGACTTGTTGAACTTTAGATGTTTTGGTACATTGACTTTCAGGTTCTAGGTTATTTCTTCCGCATTGTTTGTTTATTATTGTTAGACTTTTGTTAGAGTTTATGGGAACTCTATTTATTTCCTTAGTATTTAACTTGTTTTCGAAATTTAAATGCCTTAGTTTTGGTTTAGTTGCTTGGTTTGAGTTGTAGTAGTGGTTCTCCCACTGGAGAGTTAGTGTGGGTGCCAATAACGACGGTCTGGATCGTGACAAATATTCATTATCACTCTATTCAAAATTACCGGTCACCACCACTAACCACCTCTTTCATCACCAACCACCACCATTACTATCGTCTACCACCAACCACTTTTATCATCATAATCACCACCATTGCTAATTACGATTGTCGGCTCCTACTTTACTTACCTCATCTATCATTGTGATTATATCCATTGCCATCACCACTCTTGTCTCTGTAACTGCTGTCACCTCCACCATTACTATCAACCACTATTGTCACTATATTAAATTTCTACTACCAACAAACTCCGACATCACAACAGCACTGCCATCAACTATCACTTTACATTCTTTGGTCACCACCATCATTATCGTCACCTCCACCGCCACTATCAGCTTCTACCACTAATGTGGTCGATATCTACTATGCAACCACCTCCATCATCATTACTAACATTGATGACAACAACACCACAAACACATCACCAACCACCATATATTCTTCAGCCTCCACCATTAACACCGCCAACTACTAACATCAGCCAATTTCATTATTACAACCGCCAACACCACTACCAGTCACCACCATTATGATAGTCACCACAACACCAACCATCTCTACTGTCACAATACCATCATCGTACTAGCCACTAACAACAACCAGTATCATCACCACCACTACTATAAACTATCTCCACCATCACTAGCAAATATAGTGTTTCATTTTCTTTATTCAAATAATGATTTTTTTTATTAATTAATTTTTAATATTTAATTTTTTTTTTATTTAAATTGTATATTTATTGTGTACATATAAATAGATTATGTACATTCAGATATTGAAAATAATCGTCTTAATCATTCAATGTTTAGATCTAGAGACAACAACTTAATCATTTCAATGTGCATTCATGTTCAAACATCTAAATCTTAATAAAAACAAATGAGACCTAAGTCATTATTTTTTTCTGCTATTACTTTTTAAGTCAATAACTTCTCCTTAGTTTAATTTATAATCATTTTTCTTAGCAGAGTTAGATTTTCATTTTTATTTCTTCAAAATTCAGAATGGCATGATCCTAGCCTCTAATATTATTAACAAAACGACTTAAATCTTTGCAGTTAAAAATAATTTACCTTAAATTTTTGAAAAATATTATTTAGTGTAAAAATAAATTAACAAAATAACAAATAAATAAATAATAAAAGAATCTTGGTAAATTATCAAGAAAATAATCTTAGCCTATAATATTCATTTATACAAGTGGTTTACATTCAATGTACTTTTGAAAAGTAATAAACAAAATAGTAATGGAGAGAATTTTTCCTATATATCAAGTGATGAATGAAATCAAATCATAATAAAAAAACCCTATGATATTTCAAGTAAGTAAATCCCCAATCAAATATTTTCTTTAGAGCTTAATTACCTTACCTTATAATCCATATTACTTCCCTTAAAAATATTGCTTTGCCGTTATGTTCAATAATTTACCAATTCAATTTTGCTTCTTGTTACTCTCACTCAGTCCCAATTTAAATGACTCATTTTCCTTTTTAGTCCGTTTAAATAAATATAAAAAATTGAACTTTGTGTTAAGTCAAATTACATCACATAAATTGGTACAAATAATAGTGTTTTTCTTCTTCTAATACCATTGAAAAATTCCAAATAAAGATGGAGAATAATAACAATTCAAAAAGAGAAAACAAGCCTTGCCATTATGCCTTCAAGTTCATATGCAGAGCAATATTGACTCTACTTTCTGGATTAATTACAGGTTTATTAATTATTTTCTCAATTAATGTTTTTTCACATTTTAAATCAGGACTTTTGGGGAATATTGATAAAATAGACATAGTTTTTGGCTTGTTATTTGTTGTTATTTTTATAATTCTAACAATTTCTTTGATATTTTTTACATTAATTGATTTGATAAACATGTTTAGAGCACTTTGGGGTTGGATTAAGGAACCAGAATCTTCTATTTTTACAACATTATGGGAGTCCAAGGAGATTCAATAAAGAAATGTTATTGAGGAAGTTTTATCAAAAAAAATCGAGAACTGTTAGTTCTATATTTCTCGAACGTACAATGATTTGGACTTTTTTGAAATTTTGTTTAATGTAATGAGGATTTAGTGAATCTTCTTGAAGTGTTTGATTGTCAAGATTAAATCTGGTCATATCTTGATATTTTTATGAATATTCAAAAAATTATTGAATTTTGAGATAATTATCATCTTAATTACCTTTTTTTTTTATATTGAGTTTAGATCTTTAATGAAATATTGTATTGCATTTTTCTTGTAGTATTGTTCTCTTTTTAAGTGAGTCTCTATTTCAATTGCATTTCGTATTATAATGAAATCAATTTTGATATTTATATTGTGTCTATTTCATTTTATCAGAAAATTGGTGTTTCACCCTTAATTAAATTAAGGACAAGTCACTTAGTTTTGATCGATTTGTTTGTTTTTTTAGTTAAATAAAAAAAGAAATAATTCTTCGTGCGTTAATTATAAAAAAAAAAGTAATTCATTTGACTTTGGGCTTTTAAATTTAATAAAATGATTTGAATAAACTCCCGCCAACAACAGAAGTGAAAATGATATTCAATGTATCTCTGTAGCTATCATATTAATCTACCTATTGACTTTAATAGAAGAAGATAGTAAGATAGTGAATATAATGTCAACACAATTAATGGATTTTTTTGTGGTCCTTTGTATCTACCCTTTACTAGGGAGACTTTACAACCCGTTACACACGCGTATTTTCTCTTGTTTCAATTTGTATTAAAAAGGTAGAGCTTTATGTTAACGAAACTTTTAAAGTATTCTCTTTATTCATTTTTATCTATTTAGTATAATTTGACACATTTTTTTTAAATTTTTTTAAAAATAATAATATTTGAGAAATGGCTTTAGGTAAATAAGGATAAGTTAGGAACTACAGAGAGAAAATTATCTAGACAAGAAAAATATATATTTATTTTTAATTTAGTGAATGAAGGGAGCACCATATTAGAGTTTGACATTGTTGCTTCCCTTTCGATTTACATCAACTTATCTCATTTAGAGCAAATTCAAAATAGTCGAAGTTTTAGTGCGAGTAAGAAATATCGGAGGAAAAATTAAAATTAATATTACTTGATTGAATATGAAAATCATGGGAAAAAGAAGAAGACCATTTATACTTATAATCTCAAATATTACTAATAATGTTTTTGTAACTATAAATAGACATTTGGGGATAAAATATGTGATACATGAAAAAAAAAAGTAGTATTTTTCATTAAAAAATATTTGAAAATCAAGTGATTTTTGGATATGCATTTAACTCGAATAAAGGAAAAGTTTAAATTTTATGAGTAAAAAAATATTCACTCAAAAAACTCATCAAAATAACTTTTTCAAATTTGAAACTCATCTCCATATTATTATTTTTTGAAAAAAAAATCAGTCAATGAGCTAAAAAATTTAAAACTTATAATCTTAAATATGATATTTATATAATTGTATAATAAAAAAAACTTCTCATAAAAAATAAAATAAAAAGTTTATACCCAATCCATTTCAAAATAAGTATCACTTGCAAAAATTTATTATCCTAAAATAAGTATCATGTCAATAACTTATATAAAATTAATATATATTTTTAATTATATCTTTATACTTTATTTTCTTGATACTTGTCAAATTCCTTAATGAACTAGTAGTCTAGTATCAAGAAAATAAAGTACACAGATATAATTAAAATATATATATATATATATATATATTCATTCTTTCTCCTTTGTGATCATAAAAGAGTTTTTTTTTTTTTGTTCATTTTTTCTCCTTTTTGTGCACCTTTAATTGGCCACCCACATCTCAAAAGTAGTAAATCTAAAGTACCAAAAAGTCAACAAATTTGGTGGAAAAGGTTAAAAGGAAATGACAGAACAATAAAAGGTGAGAAATTAGTAGTCTAATAAATTATTTCTCCAACTTTTCTTCAAAAAGAAAAATAATAATTAAATGTTGTTTTTTTTTATGTATAATAATATTTAATTTTTTATTTTGCTCTTAACGATGCTTTATTATAAGAGTGATATTATATTTTTAAGATAAAAAAATATTTAATATTTTTAATTTAAAAAATCACAAATATTTTAAAAATAGATTCTGTATGAAGACAAACTGAAAATGAGAAAAGGAGTACTTGTTTTTGACATTTGGTAAAGATAATGAAAAAAGAAAGAAGGATAGAAAATTAAATTGCTCATAATAATTTTCCACATATAAAAGAATCATAGAGGTAGGTAACTAAAAAAAATTGCATCACTTAATGTAATATTATACTTTGGGGATGAAAAGGGTTCTATTGATACAATGAATCTTACAACAATTAATGGAGAAATTTAAATTAATTAAATTTTAATATAAATATCAGATATTTTGATGAAAAAGAAAACGTAACATCATATTCTTTCCTCTTTTGTTTCCATCCCTACTATTTAAGGAATATTTGATTATGTACTTCACCATAATTATTAATTTAATTATACATTATAAGATTATTCTCTTCTATTTAAGGCACATGAAACCAAAATAGAAAAATAAACACATAAGCACCCCCTTACAATGTATGATAAAATTATTTCTAAATCGTCAACTAAATATCATATTAATTTAATAGATGAATATCTTATTTTTTATCTATCTATCAAACGTCGCATAAGTTATACAAAAATCAATATATCAATAACTTTTTTCTTATCCAACTACCAAACGATCATTTAATTGATTTAGATTAAAAGTGAGTTCTTCCACCTATCGTGCTACTCTTTTGAGTTGAGCTCTCTTGATCTATGATAATGATATCAGAGTCGATTGATCCATACACGAGATAACGATTGAAGTAGTGGTGTCATTGATCCTAAAAAAAGATCGATTGTTATATGTCAACTGTCTTTTATCAATTAAAAAGAAAAATGCTAAAAAAAATATAGACTAAATGAAATGTCCCACCTACTAGGCAAGTCTTTTCGATTGAACTCTCCATTAATTAATTATCAAAAGGAATTATTCATATATCAAAACTATATATATTGATATTTTTCTTTTTGGTTATTTTGTATAAAACTCAACACATTTAATATGATATTCAATTATTATTTTTATAATTTACATAATCAAAGAATGTATAAGTTGTAAGTCAATAAGTTGGAATCATGATGAGACCAATAATTTCAACACATAAGAGGTTAAAATTTGCCAACCCACATTAATTAAACCATATAGTCCATAGATTTATGACATTTAAAATTCCACATATGATAAATGTTCCTTCATAAAACTTCTAATCTCCACATCTACTTCACTCTGTACACTCACTGTGAACTCTCTGCACAAAATAAACTAAAAAATAATAATTCATTTTTTCCCAAAAAAATAGTACAAAAATCTCATAGCCAAACATATTTTATAGCGAAAATTATGAATCCGCAACTTATCATAAACGAATCATAAACAACTTTACCTTTCAATAGTAAATTTTTTGAATGCACAACTTATGAGAAATGACTCCGACCTTTCTTAGTGAAAATTTTGAGTCTGCAACTTATAGAAGCAACTCTATTCTTCAATAGTGAAAATTTTAAGTCTGTAACTTCTCATAAGCAACTCCACTTTTTATCTGTGAAAATTTTGAATCCGTGACTTACAACAAGCAAGTCCACTCTTAGTAAAAATTCTATTTCGGTTGAATTTATCGGTGACTCTCTAAAATTGATATTAATTTTTATATAGATATCTTAATTAGACTTTATTGATTTTGGACATCTCATTTTATGTACCGCTGTGTCATTTTGACACTTTTTTTCAATAAGCAAAATTGAAATATGTGTATTTACTAATAAAAATTCTGAATCCACAACTTATTCAAATCAGTTCTGATTCCGCGACTTACCAAAACTAGCTGCACCCTGGCAATAACACTCATCCTCACTGTCTCACCCTCACAATGATACCCTTAATCTCCATGGCTACTTCTTCATCTTCTGTAAATTTCTTCTTCTTCTTCCTCTTTCTCTTCACCCATTCATTCTTTTGCTTTTCTCAACAAAACCCAGAAATTCAAGCACTTCAATCCTTCAAACTTAGTATTCATGACCCACTTGGAGCACTCACAAGTTGGGATTCTACATCTCCTTCTGCTCCATGCGATTGGCGAGGAATTTTTTGTTCAAATGATTCCTTTGTGAGTGAAATTCGTCTTCCGCATTTACAGCTTAGTGGGTCTCTCACTACCCAGATTTCTGATTTGCGTATGTTGCGTAAGATTAGTCTTCGTTCAAATTTCTTTAATGGAACTATACCTGCTTCAATATCCAAATGCAAACTTCTGGATACTGTTTTCTTACAGTATAACTCTTTTTCCGGTGAAATCCCGCCGGAGATTATGAATTTGACTGAGCTTGAAACATTTAATGTGGCTGGAAATCAGATGTATGGTGAAATACCCAGTGAGTTGCCGGTGAATCTGAGGTATTTTGATGTCTCGAAGAACTTGTTTTCCGGTGGTATACCGGAGAAAATATCGGACCTCTCTCAGGTTATTCTGCTTAATCTGTCGTACAATCGATTCTCCGGTGATATTCCGGCGAGTTTAGGTAGGCTTCAGCAACTTCAGTATCTTATGCTTGACTACAATGAGTTAGAAGGAACAGTTCCTTCTGCAATCTCGAACTGTTCGTCGTTGGTGCATTTGAGTGCTGAAGGGAATGGTATTACTGGTGTTATTCCGGCGGGGATTGCTGCTCTTCCGAAGATTCAGGTGATAAATTTATCGCATAATAAGCTTTCTGGATACTTAGCGACTTCATTTTTCTGCAATGGTTCTGTATATCCTCCTTCCCTTCAGATTGTTCAGTTGGGTTTCAATGCCTTCGCTGAGATTCTTCACCCACAATCGTCTAGATGTTTTAGTTCGTTGCGAATTTTGGATCTTCAACACAATCAGATACATGGAGATTTCCCTTTTTTCTTGACAGACAATTCTGCATTGTCGTCGTTGGACTTGTCAGGGAATTTGTTTTCGGGTACAATCCCGAGTTCCATTGGGAATTTGTTGAAATTAGAGCAACTGAGAATAGGAAATAATTCGTTCGAAGGTGATATACCGGTTGGGATAACGAAATGTAGTAGTTTGAATGTTCTTGATCTTGAAGGGAACAGATTCATAGGGGAAATTCCAGCTTTTTTAGGTGATCTTAAAAGCTTGAAGATTTTGTTCATGGGAAGAAATCAGTTTTCGGGTTCAATCCCTTCTAGTTTTAGCAATATCACTAGCTTGAAAGTTTGAATTTGGAAGGAAACCGTCTTACGGGAAGCTTGCCTGAGGAGTTGATGTTTTTGAGCAATTTAAGCACATTGAATCTTAGTGGGAACAAGTTTTCAGGTAGTATTCCTGTTGGTATTGAGAACCTTCAGCAGTTATCGGTTCTAAATCTTAGTAAGAATGGCTTCTCAGGGACTATCCCGTCTAGCATTGGAACTTTGTATAAGCTTGTAGCTCTTGATTTGAGTGGACAGAATTTATCAGGCGAATTGCCATCTGTTCTTGGTGGTTTGCCTAGTTTACAAGTGATTTCTTTGCAAGAAAACAACTTGTCTGGAAATGTTCCCGAAGGTTTTAGTAGCTTAATGGGTTTGCAGTACTTGAATCTATCTTCCAATTCATTTTCAGGTCATATTCCATCTACGTTTGGCTTCTTGACATCGTTAGTTGTCCTCTCGTTGTCTAAGAATCACATATCTGGTTCAATACCTCCTGACTTGGGTAATAACACTGCTCTGAAGATTTTAAATCTGAGGTCAAATTCATTGAGTGGCCAAATTCCTTCTGATCTTGCACGTCTCTCCCGTTTGAGTGTGTTGGATTTGGGTAGAAATACCCTGACAGGTGAAATTCCAGAAGTTATTTCCAATTGTTCATCCCTCACATCGGTTGTGCTGGACACGAACCATCTTTCGGGGAACATCCCTGCATCACTCTCCAGCTTATCAAGCTTAATTACCCTTGACCTCTCCGGAAACAACTTAAGTGGGAAAATCCCAGAAAATCTTACAGTGCTCCCAAAGTTGGTGAACTTCAATGTATCGAACAATAAGTTGGAAGGCCAGATACCAGTGAAGCTCGGTTCTCATTTTAACGATCCGTCCGATTACAGTGGCAACCAGGGTTTGTGTGGGGAGCCATTGAATAGAAAATGTGAGCGGACTGGTAATGGTAAGAATAGACTGATTATGTTTATTGCAGTGTCTGCTAGTGGAGGTCTTCTCCTTGCATCATGCTGCTGCTTTTACATATATGCCTTGCTGAGATGGCGTAGGAAGCTCAAAGAAAAGGCAGCTGGAGAGAAGAAGCATAGCCCTGCAAGGGTTAGTTCGAGGACCAGTGGTTCTCGTGGCAGTGGCAACAATGCTGGACCAAAACTTGTTATGTTCAATAACAGAATTACAGTTGCTGAAACAATCGAAGCAACTAGGGAATTTGATGAGGAAAATGTTCTTAGCAGAACACGCCACGGAGTGCTATTCAAGGCCTGTTACAGTGATGGAATGTTGCTCTCAATCTGTAGACTACCAGATGGATCACTAGATGAAAACACATTCAGAAAAGAGGCTGAATCGCTTGGCAGAGTGAAGCACAGAAACCTAACTGTTCTACGCGGGTACTATGCTGGCCCTCCAGACCTTAGACTACTTGCATATGATTACATGCCAAACGGGAACCTTGCAACACTCCTTCAAGAAGCATCTCATCAAGATGGTGGTCATGTTCTCAATTGGCCAATGCGACACCTCGTTGCACTTGGCATTGCCCGTGGGCTAGCTTTCCTCCACGCAGCCTCTATCATTCACGGAGATGTTAAACCACAAAATGTACTGTTCGATGCAGACTTTGAAGCTCATCTTTCAGACTTCGGCTTAGACAAGCTTACTGTAGCCACACCAGCCGAACCTTCCTCTTCAACATCAGTTGGGACTATAGGCTATGTAGCGCCAGAAGCAACATTAACAGGAGAAGCCACAAGGCAATCAGATATTTATAGCTTTGGCATTGTATTACTGGAGCTGCTAACAGGGAAAAAGTCGTTAATGTTCTCGCAGGATGAGGACATTGTGAAATGGGTAAAGAGGCAATTACAGAGAGGGCAAATTTCAGAATTGTTAGAGCCAGGATTGCTTGAACTGGACCCTGAATCATCAGAATGGGAAGAGTTCTTATTAGGCGTAAAAGTAGGCTTGCTTTGCACAGCACCGGACCCCCTTGATCGTCCTACCATGACTGACACTGTGTTCATGCTCGAAGGTTGTCGTGTTGATCAAATTTCACTCTCCTGAAGAACCACCACGACCGGCAATGGTGATACCTAAAACCCAAGGTCTCATCCTAATTCTTTGCCCTTCCAATTGACTCTTTAATATTTTGAGGAGTTGCGTTGCAATGCAACAGTAGCTAGCACTAGAACTTAAGTTTTTTTGTTTAAGGAAAAGAACAAAAAGAAAATATTCTCAATTTTTTTAAGCTATAGCTATTTTATTGATTTTAGTTTTCTATTACAAAAGTGCATCTTGAGTTGAAAAAAATGAAATGAATTCTTTAAGTAATTCAAGAAATCCTTTTGAAACAACTGCTAAGGATTTTTTTTTATTTTTTTTGAATTTAAGTTTTGTACATTGACGCATCGTCAAGTTAACTTGATCGACAACAACATGTAACTCTTCGTAACAAATCTGACAAGGTAACCTAGAAAGTGAAATACTAACGAATCAGTATATATAACTTAAATCCTTTTCAAGAGTGCATTAAAGGTAAGGGTCAAAGGTTGTGGCTATGGGGATTGGGGGGACAAAGAAAAAGAACTCTGTTTAAAAAAAAAGACAAGTAAAGGAGACTTGAGGGAAAGATGATTCTGATGGTGACACACAAATGGATGAATTCCAAACATTTTGTGGGTTGTGTCATTATTTTATGTTTTCCTTTTGTCTTAGTTTTGTGATACATGTGCAACATGCTTAGAAGCATTTTGTCTTGTCCATTTAATTGGAATATCAATCTCTGATATTTGTATTGGCGTCTTACTAATATTTATGTAGTGTAAGGCTCATTTTTGGAAAAAAACACTTTTTATTAAGGATATTTTCATATTCAAAACTCAAAATCAAAATTCCAAATTAAGAAAAAGAATAGTCACATTGATTGCTTCTCTCACTTTAGAAAGATTTTTTCGTATTTTCTTATAATGAACTGATCGAGAGAGTACAATACATCGGTATAAAAGTTTTTTTTTTTTTTGTGAGTTTGGTTACTTGATCGAATTGTGCAGTAGAACTTGAAGGAGAAGAATAAATACCACGTCTATAATTTTGATAAAAGAAGGACAATTCTTGTTAGTCTCCAAGGGACATCGAAAACTTAGAACTACATCGATAAACAAAGCATTTTCCTTCCTCACAACTATCTCGAGAGAATTATTGAAATACTTATCCATACTTTTGTGCTTCCATCAATCTATCTCTATGTATGTATACATCAACATGTCTTTACATAGTTTTTGTCCCCTAATTGTGGTGACTAGATATTATGATTTTTATGTATTGATTTTAGGGGAAAAAAACAGAGAAAATATTTCAAGATCTATTCAATTAAGTAAATATAGTGCGTCACACCTCATTAAAAAACATTTCTCTAAGAAATTAAGTTTCTCAAAAAATGAGAAAAAATAACTCTCTAATCGAAGTAGAGAAAATAAGTTTTAAATATATTGACATTTCAAGTTCCATCTTTTGCCCACCCACTCAACTCCACCAATTCCTACTCCGTGACCATCCCACGCCCTGCCTCCGAAACCTCCACTCCCTACCCTCTTTCATTTTCATAGTATTTTTGCTAGATTATATACAAATAATTTTGACATAATATTTTTTATTTACTTATCAAATATTAAAAAATAAATTCACTTATATTTCAAGAATTTTTTTTAATTGAAAAATATTGTGGAACATATCACGAGATTATGCTGGAAACAGACAAGGCCAATAACATGAAATAATTGTCCATACATAAACAACAAAAAATTATTTTACTACAACAACATCATCTATATAGCCTAATAATTCTTCGTTTTTTGTTCTATAGCAAAAGCAGCTGCAATTGACATGATATTTATATAGACCAACATTTATTTGTCTGCATGCATATTGTATATTAATAATACTTTATCGGTTTAAATTTGTTTGTTCAATTTTATCTTAATAAGAAATTTAAAAATGACTAATTTTTTTTTTAATCCTATAGTCTTATATTGTGTATGATTTACCAAAAAAAATTAAAATTAAAGATTTTTTTAATAAAAGAATTTCTCCTATTTAAACAGATTCTTTTAAAAAAAGACTAATAAATTAAAATGAAATGAATATTTTTTCTAAAAAAAATAATATAAACAATTAATATAAAACGAAGAGAGTCCTACAATGCAATAATGGTGTAGCCTATATTATTGTTGTTCCAAGGAGACAGTCCCACACGGCCGCAGTTTGATGAATTAGTGATGAGAAGGTGTAACAACTCCCTAAAGTTCGATTGAATAGGCCTATGATTTGAATTTATTTGGGGTTTTAATAAAGACTTTAGATATTAGATGCAAATTATTACTTAATTAGGGAACGTAGCCGCGCTTCGCGCGTGCATTTAAGATATATGTGTTAGAATCAATTTTCTTTCCGATTAATTATATATTCTATTATATTATATTGTCCAATCTTATCATTATCTTTTGGTTTAATTGTAGGGAGAAGGGTAAAAAATACTCATCAACTTTTGTTTAATAGCTAACTTTACCCTATGTTATACTATGCATCCATCCATAACTCCGCCATCTACAAATTTATTATTTGTATCCTTCAATTGGATGAAAAACTCCAAATCAAGTAAAATTACCCGTTTTTTTTTAAATATAACATATCACCCAATTTTAACCCATGTCCGATATGAATTTAGTATTTGAATAAAAAAAATATGGTGAATGATGGAGTATGTAGAAATTCGTTTATTCTCCATTAAAACACAATATGAAAGGGTGTGTCATTTCAATAATGTAATATGAAAAGATTAGCCAAAAAATTGATAAACTCATAATAACATAGTAGGCTAATTTATTAGATTAGAAGTAATATCAAATTAATTTAAGTTCTTAAAATTGAGAATCAATTATAGGAAAGATAAAATGAAGTCTTTAATATTGTGAATTGTGACTATTGATTAACAAATTGAACAAATGTGAATGTTTATTTTCCTTATCCTCTTTTCCTTTACATCTCTTCGTTACCTTCATACTTTTACATTGCCTTTTAAAAAAAAAATTGCAACAATAAATTAAAATATGAAAAGAAAAAAGATAAATAGATTTATTGGCCATAGAAAAGTGCACATCTTATTGTCTATGCCTAACTTTAATAGCTTTATAGAGATAGAAATAATAAACTTATTCATCAAATTAAATTAGGGAACAACTTCAAAAGAATAAGATGTAAAATTTCAAAAATTAAAATAAAATCTTACAAAAACTTAAATAATAATTTAATTTAGTGTTGGACTTTGCTCAAAGATCCGTTTTCTCCAACAAGACAGCAAGGAATTAATTAAGAACATGACCTAGTGAATTAATTGACACACTCTTTCGAAAGAGATTGTATATGCTCCGTCTTTATGCTTGAAACACAATTTCTTATGCAAATACATCTCCACAATTGCAGCAGCCATGATCACCTGTACAAAAAGAAAAACATGAACTTTGTGGTTTCCATTATGAAAACATAAAAAAATATTGCACATGTTGAATCATACTCACATATATGATTATTCCTCTACAAACAACCCACTTCTCTTTCCATTGCGAGAGACAGTATCCTCCAAGAAGATCACCTAGGCCCTAGACTAATTGCACCTACTTAACATAATTGCCATTACAAAACTTACATTATGTCTTTAGAACATGACATTAGAACGAATAGTAATTATAGGAATCTAAATTAGAACTACATCATGCTATTCTTATTTTTCGAATAGTTCTTTTTTTTTTTTTTGGTAAGTAAAATTTTATTTACCAAGTAAACGTTACAAAACAAAGAAATTAGCCGGTGTGGACATATGCTCCACCCTTGCTAAACCAAAATCTCATACTACTACTATATTCTATGAAAATGTATTCAACTTTTGTAATCTAGTAGCTATTCTAGGATATCGACTGCATCTCCATGAATCTCCTGTATTATAAGCCTAATCAGGTAGCTTGCTGGTTCTTGTTGCTGCTTAAAAATCCTAGCATTTCGCTCCAACCAGATATGATAAACAACATTTGACATTGCCATTCTGTACATTAGTGCCCTGCTGCTTTTGCCTTTCATGTACTGCATTCCCCATTGTACTTCCTCCGTCCAATTCATTACATTCCTTCTTATTTCTTGCCATAGTAAAATACTCCTCCATATCTCTGCTGCATAATCACACTGGAAAAATATATGGTCATGATCTTCATTAACTAACTGACATAGAGGACACAATAAGTCTTGCATTACTCTCCATTTTGCCAGTCTATCCTTTGTTGCAAGTCTCCTTTGTACAGCTAGATACATGATGAAAATCCACTTAGGAGCACCATAATTTGTCCATACTAGTGATCTCCATCCTACCTTCTCCTTTGTACCTCTCATTTGCATATATACTTTGCTTATGCTATATTGTGTCATGCTCCTCATATCTACCTCAGTAAGTCCAGCTTCTTGTAGATGTTTTGCTGCCTTCAAAATCTTCTGCACTACCCAGGAAGCCTGTTTGGCTTGTATGTTCCACACACCATTTTGCCCATAGTAACTATGTATCCAAACCACCCACAATTTTTCTTTGTTTTTGCATAAGTTCCACAACAACTTCCCAACTGCAGCTTTGTTCCATGTATATATATCCAGAAAATTTAGTCCACCACTTGCTTTAGGCCAACACAGCTTATCCCATGCAACTAATGCTTTCCTTGAGATTTCAGTATTTCCTGTCCATAAGAACCTTCTACAAATAGTCTCCACTGCTTGAATTATTTTCTTTGGAAGAGCAAAGATCTGAGACCAAAACATTTGGATTGCATACAAAACACTTTTGATGAGTTGAGCTCTTCCTGCATAAGACAAGAATTTTGTTGTCCAGCTTGTGATTCTATTAAGCATCCTATCTAACAAAGGTTTACATTGTACTATAGACAACCTTTTAGTACTCAGAGGCATTCCAAGATACCTAAAAGGCAACTCCCCTTTCACAAATTGCAACTCCTGCAATATCTCTTCTTGTTGTTGTTGTTTAACTCCTCCAAAATACACATTGCTCTTGTCTACATTTGCAACCAAACCAGAAGCTCTGGAAAACATCATAAAACATTTATTCAACCATGTTACTGATTTTAAGTCACCTCTACAAAACATCAGCAGATCATCAGCAAAGCTTAATTGAACTATTCTCTGTCTTTTGCATCTAGGATGGTAGTGAAACTCAGGATTTGTCTGCAATGTCTTTAGAATTCTAGTCAAGTAATCCATGGCTATTACAAATAAGTAAGGAGACATGGGGTCTCCTTGTCTTACACCCCTCTTTGCCTTAAATGGGGTAGTGCTATGCCCATTTACCTGAATAGAGTATGTAACTGTTGTGATACACTGCATGATCCACTTTATGACTATTGCTGGTATTTGATTCTCTCCTAGTATCTGCTCCAAAAATGTCCATTCCAAGGAATCATATACTTTCTTCATATCCACTTTCACCATGCATCTTCTGGAAATCCCTTGTCTACCATATCCTTTAACTAACTCATGACTGAGTATCACATTATCATTCAATTATGTGTTACAAGTACAACAGAAAATACATATGTTCTAACATATTTTTGATAAATAATTACGTGTAAGCTGTGTGAACAATCAATCATTATTGTCATTGGAAAAACTTTCAAGAAAAAAAAAATTACAACTCTTCATATTTTACCCTTTTTTCAAAAAACTAAGTACTTGCATTTGAAAAGTCAAAAGTTGTCTCCTCGTCTTCAGAAGTTGCAACTTTTGACATTTGAATTCATTCATTACAGTCCTGGGATTATATAAGAAGAAAAGAAACACGAAACACACAAGACTTAACTTAACTTAATTGACACCTTTCATTTAATTTAATTTTCTCCAAGACAAGACTTAAGACTTTTGATGGGAAGGGAGAAGAAATTTTCAAAAATGACTAGGAGTAAAAACTACATTGAATCCCTTCCGAGGTGTCTACTAATTGATACTGTTGAAAGGATTGCTTCCGACTCCTTCAAAGATTTAATGAATGTTAAATTAAGGTATGTATGTATTAATCAAATTTCGCTCTTTTAATTTGATTTCCTAATCATTTGATTTAATTTCTCAGTACCAGGATCCTCAATCAAGTCGCTAATGAACCTTCTGTGTATCAAAAGGTAACATTGGTCGACTTTCCTTATTGTAGATGGCCGATGAACCGTTGGTCAGAAATTCAAAAATTCATTTCTTTTCTGGAAATGTGCAGAGCATCGGGGAATTTAGAAGCCTTATACAGAAAAGGCGTGGTATTTTTTAATGTTTTTCGTATGTATTCACGTTTTTGTCAAATGTATTCTTCCTTTTAAATGTTTTATTTCTTCTGTAGTTTGATTTTTTTAACAGTAACGATCCAAATGCATTGGGAATGATTAATCAAGCAACAGACGGTGGCCACATTGGTTTATCCTATATGCTTGCCATAATTTCAATCTTCAAGGGTGGTGAATCCATGAGAGAAGGCTTAATGTTCATTGCCAATATGAAAAAAACAGAGCCACTAAAAATCAGAAGATGTCAACACAAGTTGCGATATGTTTTAGGTGGAATGTGGGTGCCATAACCTCATTTGTTGGGAGAAATACTCATTTGTTGCTCTGTTCATCAACATAAGCAAAGCGTTCGCAAAAATGGTTGGCCTAGGAAAAGTGACGATGAAGCTGATATTCGTTGTGAATTATGTAGTTGTGATTTAGAACTAGATTATGTAGTTACATTTCTGCCTGATACCACTATGTGGTATTAATTAAATTGTCATTTGTAGCAACATATGTACATAACTTGCAAATTCATGGTGAAAAATGTGGCTTTTTGTGTTTTGTACTGATTTTTGAATTTATTCTTTATAAAATATTTGATCTGAAAATATTTGTTTTTTTCATAGTGTTCTCATTTTGACCATCCATCAAATGTCATCTGTGGTAACATATGCACGTTCTGTTGGATAAAATGTTGAATTTTCCAACAAAAATTACAACAGATATGTCATATGTGGCAACATATGTATATCGTAAAATGTGCGTTTTGGTATTAACTCAATTAAATTGTGACCTAATGCAACATTTAACACTAATATATAGTCCTACAACATGTCTAAGTACAAAATTATGGTCTAATACAACAACCTTCATTAATTATAACTCTTCATATTTTACCTTTTTTTGAAAAAAAATCAGTACTTGCATTTGAAAAGACAAAAGTGTTTCTTCGTCTTCAGAAGTTGCAACTTTTCACATTCATTACATTCCTGGGATTATATAAGAAGTACACAATAGAAGGTCCTTTCATTTAATTTTATCCAAGATGGGAAGGAAGAAGAAATCTTCAAAAATGACTAGGAGTAAAAACTACATTGAATCCCTTTCGAGGTGTCTACTAATTGATATCGTTGAAAGGTTTGCTTTCGACTCCTTCAAAGATTTAATGAATGTTAAATTAAGGTATGTATGTATTAATTAATTTTCGCGCTTTAATTTGATTTCCTAACCATTTGATTTGATTTCTCAGTTTCAGGGTCCTCAATCAAGTCGCTAATGAACCTTCTGTTTATCAAAAGGTAATGTTGGTCAACTTTCCTGATTATATATAACCGGTGAACCATTGGTCAGTGGTTCAAAAATCCACTTCTTTCCTGGATATGTACAGAGCATGGGGGAATTTATAAGCCTTGTACAGAAAAGGCGTGATAATTTTTAATGTTTTTCGTATGTATTCATGTTTTTATCAATTTATTCTGCCTTTTAAATGTGTTACTTCTTCTGTAGTTTGCTTATTTTAACCTTAACGATCCAATTGCATTGGAATGATTAATCAAGCAGCAGACGGAGGCCACATTGGTGCATCATATGTGCCTGCCATAATTACAATCTTCAAGGGAGGTGAATCCATGAGTGAAGGCTTAATTTTCATTTCCAACATGAACAAAATGGAGCCACTAAAACTCAGAAGATGTCGACAGAAATTGCGATATTTTTTAGATGGAATGTGGGTGCCAAAATCTCATTTGTTGGGAGAAATACCCATATGTTGCATTGTTCATCAACATAAGCAAAGAGTTCATTGTGAATTATGTATTTGTGATTTAGAATTAGATCATGTAGTTAAATTTCTGCCTTATACCACTGTGTGGTATTAATTAAATTGTTATATGTGGCAACATATGTACATTACTTGCAAACTCATGGGGAAAAACGTGACCTTTTTTGTGTTTTGTACTAATTTTTGAATTTGTTCTTTATAAAATATTTAATCTAAAAGTATTTATTTTTTTCAGTGTTCTCATTTTGACCATCCATCAAATGTCATCTGTGGCAACATATGCACGTTCTGTTGGATAAAATGTTGAATTTTCCAGTAGAAATTGCACCAGATATGTCATATGTGGCAACATCTGTATATCCTAAAATGTGCTTTTTGGTATTAACTCAATTAAATTGTGACCTAATGCAACATGTAACACTAATATATAGTCCTACAACATGTCTAAGTACAAAATTATGGTCTAATACAACAACCTTCATCAATTCTATTAAATATTTTTATAAAGACTATCATACCACTAATTTATCATACAATGACTAAGTAATTCCATATGATAGTTATATAACACCCTTGTAAATCGTTGTTTCAAGTGTTATAACATTTTTTTATTGCTTAATTATGATTCAAAGTACTAAAATATGGTCCAATTTGATATTTTTTCCATTGCTAAATTGCTCAATTTATCGATTAACTCATCCATCAAATGTCATCTGTGGCAACATATGCACGTTCTGTTGGATAAAATGTTGAATTTTCCAGCAGAAATTGCAATACATATGTCATATGTGGCAACATATGTATATCCTAAAATGTATTTTTTGGAGTTAATTCAATTAAATTGTGACCTAATGCAACATGTAACACTAATATATAGTTCTACAACATGTCTAAGTACAAAATTATGGTTTAATACAACAATCTTCATCAATTCTATCAATTATTTTTACAAAAACTATCATACAACTAGGTCATCATATAATGACTAAGTAATTCCATATGATAATTATATAACACCTTGTAAATCGTTGTTTCAACTGTTATAACATCTTTTTATTGCTTAATTATGGTCTAAAGTACTTAAATATGGTTCAATTTGACATTTTTCCATTGCTAAATTGCTCAATTTATCGATTATTTCATCATTCAAATGTAATCTGTGGCTACAAATGCACGTTATGTTAGATAAAATATTGAATTTTCCAATAGAAATTACAACAGATATATTATATGTGGCAACATATGCATATCATAAAATGTGCTTTTTGGGGTTAATTCAATTAAATTGTGACCTACTGCAACATGTAACATATCATTCTAGAATACTACTCCCTTCACTCCACTATCACACATTGCACTCACTCTCACTCATTATAATAGGGTTAATACTTAAGTTAGGGTTAGAGTTCCCTTAATTCACAATTTACTCACAAAAAAAAGCTCTCATTTTTTATTTTCTTTCTTTTATTCTTTCTCCTCTCCTCCTCACTCAAATCTCCTCTCCACCATTAAAATTATCATAGTTGTGGAAATAAATAAACATAGTTTTGTGCTCATATTCCAATATTTTTACTTGTTCTTAACATAACATAACATCATGCATATGTGGTGCTACATATGAGGCAAATGTTGCTACAGATGACCCGTGTGGTGCTACATATGAATCAAATATTGTAACATATGAGGCATATGTTGCTACAGATGACCCATGTGGGTCTACACATGAGTCAAATGTTGCAACATATGTCTTGCTCTCATATGTTGCTACAGATGACCCATGTGGTGCTATATATGAGTCAAATATTCTAACATATGAGGCATATGTTGCTACAAATGACACTTGTGGTGCTATATATAAGTCAAATATTGTAGCATATGAGGCATATATTGCTACAAATAACCCATGTGGTGCTATATATGAGTCAAATATTGCAACATATGAGACATATATTGCTACAAATGACCCATGTGGTGTTACATATGAGTCAAATGTTGCAACATACAAATAACCAATGTGGTGCGATATATGAGTCAAATGTTGCAACATATGAGGCATATGTTGCTACAGATGACCCATGTGATGCTACATATGAGTCAAATGTTGCAACATACAGATGACCCTTGTGGTGCTACATATGAGTCAAATGTTGCAATATATAAGGCATATATTGGTACAGATGACCCATATGGTGCTACATATGAGTCAAATGTTGCAACATACAGATGAACCATGTGGTGCTAAATATGAGTTAAATATTGCAACATATGAGTCAAACGTTACAATATATGAGGCATATGTTGCTACAGATGACCCATCTGGTGCTACATACGAGTCAAATGTTGCAACATACAGATGATCCATATAGTGCTACATATGAGTCAAATGTTGCAACATATAGATGATCCATATAGTGCTACATATGAGTCAAATGTTGCAACATACGTTGCTACAGATGACCCATGTGGTTCTACATATGAGTAAAATGTTGCAACATATCACCCCATCTGTAGTAACATGGGACTCAAATGTTGCTACAGATGACCCATGTGATGCTACATATGAGACATATGTTGCTACGGATGACTTATCTTTTGCTATAGATACCTCAAATATTGCAACATATCACCCTTATTTAGCAACAATTTATTAAGTACTTGCTCTCAATATAACATCACATACTATGTACTTGCTCTCAATATAAGAAACCATAACATAACTGATAAAATAAAATATTGTCATTCATTACAAACACATTGTCAAGGCTTCAAGCTCCTAGCTACTATCACAGCAGCCCAATTCCATTGCATTCGACCAACTGTATTGTCACACAACAGGGTTTTGGGGAAGTTGAATTGTTGAGTTGGTAATCAAATGCTCAATAAATGCAAGCGAATATGACTCGCACGCGGCTTTGGTGTTATTCGTTACCATGGGTTCCAATCGACCTTCAAATTCCTATGGTTCATTGAGGAACTTATCTGGTAATGCTTCATTATTCCACTTTGCTTCAACAATCTTGGTAGCAACTCGAACACAGGTTGTATGAATGTCAAGAACCTAGCATGTTCAATACCCATCAAGTTGCATTCATAAACATTCATGCGATCCTCGTGCAAGAGGATCTCAAGAGTCACAAAATGAGTTTTGTTCAGGTTCATGACTGCTAGAATCCTTTTTGCACCAATCTAATTCAATCCATGCCTCCAGGATATGGTCTAATGCCCTGACGTAGTCAATCATATCGTCATTCCGTACAAACTCATTAATTAACTGTGTAAAGATTCTGCTGCCAACTGTTGCTGCCTCCTCACCGATACTGTCATACCTTTTTTTGAAGTTGGTATAGAAGTTGAAATCCATGATTTTATCCATGGAATCATAGTACTCAGGGTATCTCAAATGTGTCTCCCGCATGAGGCTAAGAATTTCATCAATATACTGAAATAAAAAATAATATTAAAGAGTAAAGAAGAGTAATGATTGAAAAGATAAAACAAACAAACATTATCAATTGAAGGTACTAGTAGAGAAAAATTACCCAGTCTTCCCACCAAATATCCATGCTTGTCATGGTTCTGAAATCATCACCACTAAAATAATGCATACCGTATTGTACATGCAGATCCTTTCCTATCATCAGTTCCACCAGTTTGTTATTTTGAACTATAGGCACAGGCTTATAAAGATTCACATGCTTGAGCTCCAGCAGTTTCTCTCATACAGTCATTGACAATTATCCAAATATTTTCTTCTTCAAATTTTGTATTGCCTTGATAAAGGATTTTTTTCTCATGTTGGCCTGTGGAGTATATGGATCCCGAACATTCTTTGATGGAATAACCTTGACCCCTCTTATTTTTAAATTCATTCACAATCTGACTCAATGTTTGAAGATACATGATAGAATCTTCATCATGTTTCTTGCACTTCTCACATAGAAAGTTAGAGCATCGAATACAAGAGGTTGCCCCAACACTTTGTACACGAAAATCAACATCAGCACCAATACCAACACCAACACCAATAGTAACACCAGCCCTTACAGGCGCATCAACCATATCATCCTCGTTAAAAACAACTAACTATTGATCATCAAGTCTTGCTCTTTTGATGGTTGTGGCTCCAAGCAATTCTCTTTTAACTATATCCACTACATGATCAAATAAGGTTTCAACCAACCCTAGAGTAATTAGAGATGGCATTTGCAAAAAAAAATTTATTGGGACAAGCCATAAATGCACAACCTAAAATTATAAAAATAAGTCATTCATAGGAATATTTGGGTCAGATGTTGTAACAAATGTATCATATATTGCTATTGCTACAGATGGGTGATATGTTGCAACATATAGACATATGTAGCAACATTTGTGTTTTGTGTCACATGTTACAACATATGGATCATCTGTAGCAACATATGAGTCATCTACACAAACATTTGGGTCATATGTTGCTACAAATAGGTGATATGTTGCAACATATGGGTGTAATATAATAACTTACTGCAACATGAGGATGGTTAAAAAGATCTGGAGGATTTTTGACATTTTTTGCTCTCAACCATCTCAATATTCTTGGAGATGAAATCTCTTCTTCTGCAGTTACTTGATGCCTCAAATGAGGAATAACTTCAAATGCCCAAGCCTATAAAAAAGGAAAACATGTCACAAATCAAATGTTGAATTATTCAATAAAATATAAAAAGATTAAGAACATTTATGTTTACCATGAAAATCCATGGAAAGCCAAATAAGTTATTGGTCTTTGGAGATAAAGGATCCAACAAGTATTTGATATTTAATTCGTAGATGTCATGACCCCAAGGATAGTTATTGAAAGCCTCGATATCCTCAGATAACTTCACCAATTTAAGGGATATGTTGTTGTTGACATTTTTGGCCAAAAGTACATTATGTACAAACCAAAGTAAGAACAATGTCTCCTTGTTCTTCTTTGGTGTATCCTTGTCATTCAACAAATATATCAATTGGAGATTTTTGAAGCTTGGGCCAACAAAGGACACCAAGTCCTGCTCTTCAGTTGACTGCTCCTTACTTGTTTGTACTTCTCCTTTCTTTCATCTCCGTGGTTATTTTTTTACTGTGAATTCAGGGATTTTCTCAGAAGGAGAATGACATTTTAACTCTGTAACTATGGAAAATTCTCTTTTGTCAAAGAAGAGTGACATGCCACAATAATTAATCAACACCTCATCCTTCTTTTCATTATTCTAAAAAATGAACCTTCTTTTCAGAAGTTCATAGACCATAGTCATTTGAAAATGTGCATTATTTTTTCTGACAAATCAAGATATTGACCAAAATAACTATTCCTAAAAAAATCTTTCAAATCATTCTCCTTGAGTATGGTCGTGAAGGAGTTGAAAGATTTTCTCATGGCTGACCTAATAATGCTATCACCAGTAGCATTAGGCTGGAAATGGACAGAAAAAGTGTGTGCATTGACAGTTTTGATCCCATCATCATTTTTTTCCTCAACTTCATTTTTTTTTCTTCCCCAACTTCTTTATTTTTTCATTTATCTTCGTCAACTTCATTTATATTTTCTTCTTCTTCCTCTACTTCTTTATTTTTTCCTTCTTCCTCAACTATTTTTTTCCTTCTTCTTCCTCAACTTCTTTTTGTTTTTCTTTATCTTCCTTAACTTCTTTTTTTTTGCTTCTTCTTCCTCAACTTCTTTTTTTCCTTCTTTTTCCTCAACTTCTTTTTTTTACCTTCTTCTTCCTCAACTTCTTTTTTTTTCCTTCTTCTTCCTCAACTTCTTTTTTGTTCTCTTCTTCTTCCTCAACTTCATTTTTTTTCCTTCTTTTACCTCACCTTATTTTTTTTCTTCTCTTTATCCGTCATCATCAACTTCATTTTTTTCTTCTTCTCTTTCTTCATATTCTTTTTGAGAAAATTTTGGTTCTACTTGAAAAGAAGAAACTGCTTCAGATGCAAGTTCTTCTAAAATAGTGGAAGTGAAATTTTCATCCTTCTTCCTACAAGTTTTAGTCCTAGGCCTCTTCTGGATCTTTTTGTTAGTTGTTTCATTTGTTAATACAATTTTTCTTTTGACAGGAGGCATTATATTTGTATCTGCACCCACAAAACCAAATATTTCTTAACAAAAATAACAACAACCAAACACAACACACAACAACACAAACAACAAATATGATTCAATACCACACATGAACCAACCAACAAACCAAAAAACCCTCCCTAAACCCTAACCAACCAACTATAAATTAAGCTTTTTGAGATCAGATAATATTTCAAAAGAAATAACAACCCCAACCATCCTACAAACAAATAAGTGATAAATCACTAAAAATGTCCTGATTTAATACTAGTAAGTATTTCAAAACCCTAATTAAATTTTACCTGAGAAGATATCAATGATAAACTAGAAATGATGAGGGAAATGACAACTTGTTGTAGAAAATATCGCAACAGATTACCACTGATGTTTTAGAAAATATCGCAACAACAACTAGATCTATGAAGGAATAATGGAGAAACGTGAGACAAGAGATGAAAGGAAAGAAGAGAAAAGAAAATGGAAATTAGTAAATATAAATTAAATTTGGAATATGAAACGACCTTTTATAGAGGAGAGGGGGAAACTCAAGGACGATTATTTTAAATCTTTTTATTTTATTTTTTTGAATTTTGACAATATAATGTTGCAACATATGACAATTCAAAGTGACATATGTTGCCACATATATCCTTTCTGTGACATATGTTGCCATATATCTCCTTTCTGTTGGGGCACATACAGATAATTCTGTGATTTTTAAAAAATAGAGGTTATATATGTTGCCACACACACCATATTTCTTCCTTTCCATCATAATTGACATTTGTTCTAACAAAATAAAAATAATAATAATAATAATCATTAATATTAATATTATTAGCAAAAATAAAAACTTCATCAATTGTTTTTTTACAACTTATCAACAAAAAGGTAATTTACAATGGTATACATAGCCATCAAAGCTATATCTAATCAATGGTGGTAACCACAACATTTTCATCAAACTTTGCTTTTTTAAGTCTAGGCCTCTGTAGGTCTTCATTGTTACTAACATAGCCACTTTGAGCCTTTAAAATCCCATAATTTCATAGAAGTGAAGCATATCTCATGCGAAGGGTTTGAGAAATAATTCCATAAGATGGTACTTGTAGTCCATCACTCAAAAACTAAGTGTAAGCAGCAACAAAAAGTCCACAATTTCTGCATGGTATATCATCAATTAGAAAATATAATAAATCTAATAACATCACATGTCGATAGTGGTAAGACAAAAAGAATAATGTGATACTTACGGACTATTGCTTGCTTGTTGGGCAATACCAGTAACATATATGACTTCGAATCAGTGAGATTTGTTCTTTCCTTGGTAAGATTCAAGAACTGATCAGTTGGTTTGGTCTTTTTGCTCAATAAATCCACTGGATTCAAGATACTTTGGCAACATTGTAGACAATTTTTGAATTTCAGAGCATAATTTTCTGTTAGTCCTAGATGAGGACATCGAATCATACACTTTTATGCACCATTCCTTCAATGCAACGACTGCCAAGAACCAATGAAACTCCCCATTACAATTTACAAGGACATAAACCTCATATGTGAGCTGCCAAGGCAGTCCAACAGGTATACCAAACCCTTTGATAGTGCCAACGATTTTATTCTCATTTTCAGGAACAACACTGTAACGACCCTAAAAATGAACTAGTGAAACTAGAGCCTCACATGTGAGTTTGGAGTTGAGAACTTGATGAAATGATGAGAAATGGCCGTGACGTCCGGAAACTAGTCATTTGAACTAGTGAGTTGTAAGGGTCAACTTTAAATGGTCATATCTTTTAGCTCAAAATGAATTAGGTGGACCTTTACCTATCCAATTAAAGGTCTCTGAGTCCTCTTTCCAACGCCACCGAGATTGCCCAATTCCGACCTTGGAGCAAAAAGTTATGCCCGAAATAGTGAAGCACTGTCCAAAAGGACGAGTTTACCCGGGTTTAGTGAACACTTTTAAGTTTAAC
>JAJOOO010005764.1:0-49931 GCA_029582685.1 Solanum piurae
CAATTTGTTCGGCATGTACCATAAGACGTGCAATATTCATACTTGGATGAGCATTGTCGAACGACATTCATTGACTACCAAGTCGGATATCCCCATAACAAATGTGTTCATCTTGGCCCTAGAGTCCGCCACTAAGGTTGGAGCATACTTAGACAATTGGGTGAACTTAAGGCTATACTCATTCACACTCATACCTCCGTGGCGAAGGTTGATGAATTCTTGCATCTTTCGTTCCCTCAACTCTAGGGGAAAGAACCTATTAAGGAAGACCGACTTGAACAATCCCCAATCTACCAGGCCCGCTCTTACGGGTCTCTCATCCTTCCATTGCTCATACCAAACTTGAGCCACATCCTTCAATTGGTAGGTGGCTAGTTACGGCTTCTCTTGGGAAGAAAATCCCATAGCATCAAGCACTTTAAGCACTTCATCAATAAACCCTTGTGGATCTTCATCCACTTTGGAGCCATAGAACATAGGGGGATTCATTCTTGTGAAATCCCTTATCCTTGAAGCGATTGTACTCACATTGGGGTTCACTTGAACTCTAGCATCCCTAGTGACTTAGTCGTTAAAGCATGAATCAATGTTTGGAGAGCCGTCCTTATTTCCATATTTGTCATAGCTCCTTCATCATTAAGAGCTTGAGGAACTTTAGGCCTTTGAGGACCATGGGGAGGAACTCCCTCATTCACTATCTCCTCTTCCATCCTTCTTGCGGCCGCCCTTCTTGTAGACATATTTTATATGCACAAGAAAAGGGTTAGGAAAAGGACTTCATAGAGTTAAAACTCTAAGGCACGACTAAAGAGTAATGAAAGAAGTGAAAATTACTAAACATCTTATAGCCTCTCATTCATAAGTGTGGCGCACTTCACACTCATGAACAAGACTCTACTAGACGTGGTTCATGAGACATCATCCTAGAATCATTCTAAACCTTGTGCTCTTATTACCAAGTTTGTCACGACCCAGGGGTACCCCCTAGACGTAACACGGCGTACTTGACCCCAAAGGTGTCGCATACAAGCCTTTAGTATAATCATACACATTAAGTCATAGAAATGATGCGGAAAAATTAAAAACTTTTACAATCGAAGTCAACTCCTTTTTCATAAAAGAAAATAAGAATCTAGACCTTGTCTCAATCACCATCTAGTACAATAGAGAGTACAAATAGGATCAAAGCCTTTTACACCAATAAAGTCTCAAAATCGAAAGTACAATAGAAGCTAGAAAATGATAACATCTTGTCCTCGAACTTAAGGACTCACCAAGCCTAGGGAATAGTCAACCCAAGCTTCACTTGAAAGAAGTAGTACGTCTCAACAACCGGAACCTACACTCATAGTAAATGTAGAAATATGGGTTAGAACAAATAATGTATTAAGTATGGAAGACATGCATAAAAATCATTGAAACATGCATAAAAGTGACATTTAGTTGAAATCATGCATTTATCAAGTTTGAAAGCCATTATGCCAAACATAAGTCAAACCAACATATAAGCAACCCCAAGCCATACTAGTGCAATGCAAAGGTAACATCCCATAACCCTACCAAATGCTAAGTATTACATTTAGGTCACCAAAAACATACATATATTACTTTTGGTTCATCCATAGCCAATATACATAAGTAAGGAGTTATTCATGTTCATAACTTGTAACAAGTAAAGTCAACCTTAACATCCATACATATCATACATACATAGTCCTTAAGTCTTCATAACATAAGAGAACCTCACCATAACATTTCTTAAAGTCTACTTGTGCAAGGCATAAATGAAGTCCCATACCCCCACTCATACTAAGTAGTACCCCTTAAGAAGCCTTAATTAAAGTCCATGTTCTTATCGTAGTTCATATTCGTATCATATAGGGATAATAGCCTTAACCGACATAGACCATGTAAGCTACATGGAATCCAGTGTTCTACCCCCACACCGAAAAGAGGTGTCTTACTTTCCTAAGGTAGAACGTACATATTTAGCTTTTAGGTGGATCCACTAGATAAAGACCTATGTGGGCACATAGTTATGGGATATGGAGATTGATACTAGAAACTCGGACTTTCTAACGTAAAAGCTTCCATCTCATTTTCATATTCACTCGGTGCTAAGCATAATTCCCTTTAAAAGTCACATTAAGTCTTTACTTAAGTTTAGGTTCATGAAAGAATGCACTAGGCACTCAACCCAACATACATCATAATAGCTCATAGATTCATTAGGTGAGAATGTCCTTTCAACGTTAGAATAATCAACATGTGAGTAAACCTTTCACATCATATTAATAGTGTGTTAATGAGATTGGCCTTTCAATCAACACAACAAGCTTAACATAAACATACATACATACTTCATGCATAATAAAGTGTAAAGGTATAGGGAAGAAGGATCTTGCATAAATTCCACAATTACACAATAGTCATAGGTTCATCACTATCTAAGTGAATCACAAGTTCATATACAATCTTCATCAACATGTGCAAACCCTAACAAGTTGCCCTTCAAGGCTAAGAATTAAGATCAACCCTAACTTCTAGAATTACCATATTATATAGAGAGATATAATGATTTAATAACATAATCAATGTAAACATAATCAATTGTCAAGCTCCCATCATCAATCAAGTCATACCAAAGTTCACAATTTAGGAAGATGGGGGAATCATGGGTCCAAGGGAAATTTTCATCATAATTCAAAAATATTCCAACAATCCAATCATAAATCATCATAATCAACCATAATAAACTATAATTAAACAATGGAAAACGTTTTGGAAGAAGACCCATGACAATAGATTGAAAACCCTAGGTTTGGGGGATTTGGAATCCTAAAAACATGGTTTGAAGGGGCTCTTTGGGTGATAGCCTCCCAAATATGAAAAGCATACATACCTTAAGGAGATTTCCAAACGAAATTGAAGAAGAAAGGTTGTTTCTTGAACCCCTAGCTTGACCTTGTTCTTGCTCTTCAATGGAGTCTTAGAGAGAATTTTTGGGAGAGGGAAGTTGGTTTCTAATTTGAGTTTGGAGAACTAATGAGTTGTAAGGATAATTAATAGTCTTAAAAGCCTTAAATATATATTATAAAACCATAAAAACCATCCCCTAACACTAATTAATTAATTGGGAAATTACCAACCTAACTGTCACTTGGCCGAAACTAAGGAAGCTTCAGGGGTGACCCACGACTCCCCACCCATGGACCGTTGGGGGGTCCACGCCACGTGTTGGTTAACCGTGGTTCACATCAGAGAGGGGGAGGACCAAGGGAAAAATGGGGAGACTAATTCTCGACCCACGATTCCCACCTATGGGGCGTGGGTGCCTATTTGTAGGTCAAGCTGTTTTTTTGACAGCTTTTAGGGCTTTCTCTTGAGTCCCCCTCAAGGACCCTTGGGGGGTCCTTGGGGGTCATGCCTTGACGTTTAGGGACTAAAACATTAATAATAACTTAGGGATGTTATATTAGGACTCTAATCTTTATGTTCAACCTTATTTAAGCTACTAGACTGCGTATTAGGCTCTAGTTTAGTTCATTAGATTTTTGGGGTGTTACAAAAGGAGGCCCATTCCTAAGTGAAAGTGGGAGTGCATTACTATGTACTTTGTGACTAGATTACCCTTGACCTTGGGTAAGTTTGATTCTATTTGGGTGATCGTGCACCGATTGGCCAAGTTACCTCATTTCATTCTAGTGAAAACTAACTATAATGTAGAGCATTTAACCAAGATCTATATTTGTGAGATTGTTCGGTTGAATGGAGTGCCAATTTCTATTATTTCTGATAGAGGTGCACAGTTTACCTCTCATTTCTGGAGTTTTATGTAGGACCATATGGGTACCAAGCTTGATTCGAGTACCTCTTTCCATCCTTAGACCGATGGTTAGCTTAGGCGGACTATTCAGGTGCTTGAGGATATGCTTCGGGCTTGTGTCATGGACTTTGGTAGTCATTGGGACCAATCCCTACCTCTTGCAGAGTTTGCTTATAACAACAATTACCATTCTAGCATCCAGACGGCACCATCTAAGGCTTTGTATAGGAGGAGGTGTAGATCTCATGTTCGATTCATTTGGAGTACGACCTTGGGACATTAATCTGTAGAGAGACTCCATGGATAGAGTGAAGTTGATTCAACAGCACCTTGTGATCGCACAGAGTAAGCAGAAGAGTTATGCACGCATATGTGTTCGAGATGTGTCCTCTGCTATTGGTGAGCAGGTTTTTCTTAGGGTGTTACCCACCAAGGGTATGATGAGGTTTTGAAAGAAAGGAAAGCCCAGTCTACAGTTTGGACCTTTCGAGATTTTGGAGAAGTGAGAAGAGGTAGCTTATATGTTGGCCTTACCCTCAAGCCTCTCAGCGGTCCACCCCATTTTCATGTCTCAATGCTTAAGCGACATCGTCACGATGATTCTCATGTTATTCAGTGGGATTCAGTTTCTTTCTATCAAATTTTGTCCTTTAAGGAGGAGTTGATTGCTATCTTGGATAAACAAACTAAACTCTTGAGATCCAAGCATATTCATATAGTGAAGGTGTAATGGAGGCATCGACCTATTGAGGAGACGACATGGGATTGGAGTCTAACATGCGTCTTAGATACCCATGTATTTTTTCTCTTCAAGTACCTTATTTTTCTTTTCGTTTGAGGATGAACAGGTGTTTTAGTGGTGGATAGTATAATGTCTCATTTCTTGTGAATTTGCCTTAGTTGTGAAATGACCATTTTGCCCTTCTCTTAGCGAATTCATGCTTATTTGTGTTGTGGGAATGATTGGTGTGGTCTTCGATGCGATTTTACCCCTTTTTAGTTGAAAATTCTTGGTATGCTTGACTTTATTCTAAATTTCAAGTTTCGAACGTCGGATTGAGATTCCGTCAGCTCCATTGTATCTAGAACATCGAGTTTCAGTTACTAAGGTGGTTTGTCAGGTTTCCGAGCCTTAGATTGAGTTTTGGTTGTTTGGGTGAGCAGTTGAGTTTTAAGCCTAAAGAGTTGTCCAAGAGGGTAATTATATCATTTGAACACATTTTGGAAATCTGACAATTTCATTGAGTCTAGAATGTCGAATTTAGTGGGGTAGCATGTCCATTTTATTTCTATCGGACCCCGAACGTTTTCTAAGGGTCCATTTGTGGAATTTTACTTTTGTTTTCTGGTTTCTAGTGCAAGTAACTTTGATCTTTGCCTTCACGGTGCGCTGGCTCGCGATCATGATTTGTCTCCTCTGTAGTCTTCACGATCGTGGCCCACAAACTCGCGTTCACTATGAACCCTTTCCTTAGCCTTTGGGATCGCGGGCAAGGTCTCGTGATCGCGATAACCAAATTTTACTTGAACATAACCTAAATTCAGGATTCTTCCCATTTTTCTCATTTCCTCCATTTTCAATCTTTTGGAGCTTTGGGGAGGCGAGCCTGCATTTAATGAAAACTCATGTGGGTAAGCTTTATCTACAAATTCTTTGTTTATTCCTTGAAATTTATCTTCCGAAAACATCTTTAAATCATGATTTTAATGTGGGTTTCAAAGTTTTTCCCCTAAGTTGGAAAAATAGTAATTATTGATTTGGAGCTTATTCCTTGCTTATTTTAAATGAGATTTTCAACCAAGATTTCCTCTTTGATAGTAGATTGTGCTTCTCGAATAAAAATCTTATTTTACCCTTCCAATTTCCGAAGTAATTTTTAGACTATTTCACCCCCGGTTTCTAATTCTATCAATATGGGTATCATTGGTCTCCATATGGTGAACCATTTTCATTCTTGATAGTTGGGGATCATTTTGGTGATCATTTGTTTTAGGGAGTGCTCCGATAGAGTTGTTCAGGTGAAGTTTCATCCTTCAAGGTAGGTTTGGCTATCCCTGTTTTTGTTTGAGTTGAGTAATTAATCTTTCTTAGGAAGTCAACTATGAAATGAGTTGTAGTATGAGTTTTTGTAAGTTGGTATGAGTTGGTTTATTGTTTTTTCTGTGTGATGCCTATTTATGATGTTTAGCTTGTGTGGATGCTCGTGTTAAATCCTTAATTTTGTTGAGAAGTTATTATATTTGAGAAATTGCCTGAGTGGGGGGTTGTGTTACCTATTTTAATATTTTTACATTGAGATACCCTAGTTAGGGGCTTGAATTGATATTTGATCATCTTAAAATGAAAGAAAGGCTTTCTAAGTGGTAAAGGCTAATTTCAAATGGATTCTTCTACTATTCCTATCATTTGAGGACATGTTTCATGACTTATTGAGTTTTAAAACTTTTTGCTATTCAAAATACTTGATGAGATGATTATGCCTTTGTGTTGTATGCATTGTGATGCATTCATTGTCATTCAACATATCATTGTTCATAAGAATATGAAAGTGGAGAAATGCTATTTTTAAGAAAGAAAATGAGACACCTTATATTTATCCTTGACCACAAGCTAGGTGGTTAGGTTGATGAGATATTGAGATGTTGATATTTCTATATGGACTACAAGTCCACCATGGGTCCTTGTTCGGAAGCTAAAGTTCGGCAAGGTGTATACGACAGGTTGTGCGATGACCTTGATTCCATCACATCAATTCATTGCATTGCATTAACCATATTTGTTGTATTGTGTAATTTGCTTATCTATTGGTATGAATATTATTTGTAACCTTATGTGTTTACCTTATTCATGATGTTACTAAATAAATTGGCGACATCGATGTCGGAATGGGACTTTTCTGTATGCATGTGGAAGTGTTTCATAGTTCATTTCTTAGGTCTGAGTAGTTGCTTATGCTCAATCAATCTAACCTATTGAGTACATGTGGATTGTACTCACCCCACTTCCATTATCTACTTGTTGCAGATTTTAGTCAGGTTGATTGACGTAGAAGTTGATAAGATCTAGTGATTTCTTCCCATTCGGAGTTGTGATGAGATCTCTCTTTTCAGATCGCCATTGATCTCCATCTATCACTCATCATTTTTAATTTCTTTTGGAAGACTTGAGATGTATTCCAGATTCAATAAATGTATTAGATTCTCTTTATGCTTATGATACCAGGTTTTGGGAACTTTGTTTGTTGTTTTTCAGTTCTATTTGGTTGTGTCTAGACTTCCCTTCGGAAGTCTTGTATGTGTTATTTTCTTTCGGCTTACACATCAAATTTGGATTTTCGGGTGTGTGTCATTATGACCTCAGCTTTTGGGTCGCGACAAGTAGACTTGATCAACTCATTAATTGACCATTGCGCGCTCGCGACACAGGGCCACGCAATTGCGATGATCAGAATTCAACAGCTACGCAATTGCGAAGGACTCCTACGCGATTGCAATGCTCAACAAACAGATATCTACACGAGAGGGAGTCTAACTTATGTAAAAATAAAAAGAATTATTGGCTCATGGTTACACCACATCACCGGACTGAGGATGATGTATAAGATAAGATTTTGATTCAAAATATTGAACCTTCAATTTAACTTTTACCATAACAAAAATTATACTATCGAATGTGCAAGTTAAAGTGATGATGAAGGAAATGAGTTAAGAAATTGATTACAAGAGAATTTTCATATGTACATGTAGATATCTTAGTCAAGTATCAACTTCTTGAAAAGTAAACAAGATTTAAGAAACCCACCAGTAATTTTTTCTTTGACTATAATGTTTGCAGAAAAGGATTTGATTGGGAAAATATTGTGTTAACAATTAGTGGGAAAGAAGATGGATTACAAGCCATATTTTTTGGTACCACCAACATCTTGATCACCTTCAAGTACTACACTTAGTCCTACTATTCTTATGGCCTTTATATCTCTCTTTGAATACTTTCTATGCCTTACGAAGGAGAATATTTATATACACACATCAATTTAATTTAATATGTGGAAAATGATATAGAATTAAAATATAATTTTATTTGAAATCAATAGTTTTGAATCAGATTCTATTTGAAGTATAAATAATTAATTTTGAATTGGGTAATTTAAATGGATTGCGGTGGCCCTCAAGTCAAACTCATAAAATTTAAATCGCGATTATGTTCTTGTTATATTTTTCGTTGTTCCTATCTTTTTACTCTTTCTTTGTCGTATTCTTTTTGCAGATCTGATCTCAATTGTAGTTAAATATTTTGTTGTTCTTATCTTTTATCCATTGCTTTATTGTTTTCTTTTCTCCGTTTCACTTTTTTGTAATTGAGGAGAAACTTAGGTGATGAATAATTATGGTTGCATATTATTCTTTTTTGAGATTGTAATCTTATGTTATATTTTTTTGCTATGAATTATGTTGTTGTTCAAATGGTAACATAAAATGCAAATGAAAATCTGATCTTTATTATATATGATAATATTTTTCTAGTATAATAAATAATTAAATTGTGCAAATATATTTTTTGTGATTTTATATAAATTAGGGATAAGGGTCTAAAAAATATCCCAACTTTGGTCGAATTTGCTGTTGATATACTAAACTTTCATGAGGACCTATTACCTCCCTAGACTATTTAATACCGTATTTTAAACATATATATTTGCCCACGTGGACATAAAAAATAATGCAAAATTATAAATAGTAATGTGTCCACGTGGGCACATATATACCTTTAAAATACACTATTAAATATTCAGGGGTAAAAAATACACTATTAAATAGTCTAGGGAGGTAATAGGTCCTCATGAAAGTTTAGTATCGCAACAGCAAATTCGACCAAAGTTGGATATTTTTTAGACCATTATCCCTATAAATTATACAAACTTTTTCCTAGTAGACTGGTGTGCTTCGTAAGACACAGTAATTTATCCTATTTTATTAACATGATTTTAACTTAAAATCATGTTAATAAAATAGGATAAATTACTGTGGGAAAAATGTAACAGAAGTGAAAACCAAGGTGAGAAAATAGTGTCATTAATATCAACAACATATATGGAAAAAATTTAAATAAATGATTGATAAAATCAATCTTCTATTGTGATTATTGTTGGTGTTGAAATAGTAAAATAATACAAAAAATAGAAATTAATAATTAATTATATGACTTTTTTCTTTCAACGACTAAAATTTTAAATTATGCGAAAATATTCATTGTGATGTTGCATATAGATAAGAAATTAAAATCATGTTATACGATCTAAATATTGATAAATTCAAGATAGCACGAATATATACTAAAACATACTAGTTTTTAATACTTATATAGATTGTCTTGTGCTATATTTTCAGTTCTTCGACATGTCTTCTAAAATGTATGCAAGTTAAAGTGATGATGAAGGAAATGAGAAAAATAAATTAATTACAGGAGTATGCTAAGATGTACACGTTGATATCTTGGCCAGATAACATCTCTTTTTGCAAAGTAAATAGAATTCAAGAAACCCACAATTAGTCATTTTTGAGTATATGGGAACAATAAACTAAAAAAAGACTACTTGTGGTGTGTTGAATTTTGTTTACTTCACAAGAAAAAATTGTTACATGTTCAAAATTTCTACCTGTACATGCGAGCATTCTCCTGTAATTAATTTCTTCACTCTTTTGTTTCATCGACACTTTGGAGAGAGAAAATATAAATCACAGAACAAGTAAAGACTGATGTTCGTGAAGAATACGGTGAATAAATAGGCCAATTTAAATATTATTTATAAAAAATTAAACACTAATTAAAAAATTGTAATCTCATGTTAGATTTGTTGACCCCCAATTTTGAACCTCCACAATATAAATTAATTATCGAGTTTCTTTAATTTTATCACAACCCAGACCGTCGTGATTGGAAACCACACTAACCCTTCGGTGGGAGAACCACTGCTACAATCCAAACTAAACAACTTAATCAAACTAAGGCATTTAAAGATACGAAAGCAGGTTTAAATGCTAAGGAAAAGATAGGGAGTTCCCATAAACTCCAACAAAAGTCTAACAACCAAAACTAACATTGCGGAAATAACACCTTGAACTTGAAATTCAATGTACCAAAACATCTAAAGTTCAACAAGTTTAAACAAGAAGGGGTACAACCCCAAACTAACACACGAATAACTAACTAGAAAGTCTAAGTCCGAAAATGTGGACTTAAACGAAAGAGAACTCACGGCAGCCCGGAAGAACTGGCTCACCCTTAAATTCGAACGATCACTGAGCTTCTAAGCGAGGTCTGTCAATAGCCGCCGGAAGATGCCCTATACTCAACAAAGAAAGAGCAAGTGCAGTATCAGTACACAACCACAGTGTATTGGTAGGATCACGCGACTATCCCACTAAGTGCAATATACATAAGCCATTACAACATAATAATAACATACATACACCGAACATATACAATATCAATATCATTTACGAACAACGTACAATTTCACAATTCTCAAGATATACAATCATGTCAAGTCAATGGTCCTCTCATGGAACCCAAACCCAAACTGTTAGCATACCAGTACATGGTATTCGATCCAATGTTTATGCCGAAACGTGGCAACCGATCCCATATTTATTCTGAAACGTGGCAACCGATCCAAGTTAGTGTGTCGGAACGCAACACCCGATCCATTCAATAAGCCACAATCACAATCACAAAGTACATTCTCATAATCATGCAATCAAGTCATGATTCATGGCATTCATCATTCATCTATCCTCATTTACAATTAGTGTGATCAATAGTGCAACATTCGCATAAGCAAGAACAAACATATATCACACAATCATGAAATCACAACCATCACCTACCTCGAACAAGCTTGAAATCCCCTAAGAAACTTGATCCTTCCCTCTTGGGATTCTTTCCGCTTATTCTTGGTCTACAAACAATCAATACAATGCTAGGATCAATAAACAACGCCTAATTACCTGGAACAATGCTAGGATCAGTAAACAATGCCTAATTACCTGGATTATATCAATAATATCAATCCTAGGTCAAGCCCATTATCCCCATACCCAGATTAGGGATTTTTCCACCATGATTTTCAGATCAAAACCCTCCCCCATCAATAATTACCCATTAGACTACGTTCTACGGATCGAAAAATGGATTCGGAGAGTTAAAACCTTACCTTTAGCCTCGAGAATGGTGAAAAAAGGTCAAGAAAGCACCTGGGGTCATCTCCTAGCTCTCAAAGTCGAAAAGTGCAGAATAAAATGTTGTTGAAGTTTATTTCCGACTTAAGTCGCGTTTGTCCCACCACAGCGGTACCACCCCGCTACAGTGGCCCCGCCCTGGCTGCACAATTTCCCGCCATAGCGGCTTGCACAGAACAGTGAGAAAATTTAATATTTCCAATACCCCCATTTCACAACACACCTTCGACCAACGACACTCGGAAACTACCAGCCCGTTCACGCTAAGATCAGTTTCGGGAGTTCTACTAACCCGAATTCAATTCCGTAAAGTCGAATGGGTTCCTTAACGTCTTAGATATCTACTCATGTGATCAAATTCATAATTATATAACCCAATTGTTACCAAATTTTCCTAGACTTTAATGACTCTGATTTCGTCCAAATCTGGACTACGTTGGGAAATTCCAAGTTACTACGAAAAAGTTTTCCGGCCTAAAAAAATTTCCCGTTGGTTTTCCTATAACGATGGGAACCGGTCGTTACAATAGATACCAATTTACCCATCACTCGTCTCCGAGTGAAAAATTTAAGAAAAATAGGCTAAAGCAAGAGTGGAGTAGTACCTGAATCGACGAACAACTGGGATACTTGTCTCGCATGTACTTCTTGGTTTCCCAAGTAGCTTCCTCAACTGGATGATGCTTCCACTAAAACTTTACGGACTTAATCTCATTGGTCCTAAGCTTACGCACATCACGATCAAGAATTGTAATCGGTTCCTCCTCATAATGAAGGTCTTTGTCTAACACAATTTAGTCTCATTTGATGATGTAATCCCCATCACCATGATATATTTTCAACATGGATACATGAAATACCGGATGAACTCTCGATAGGTTAGGAGGTAAAGCCAATTTATACGCCACGGGCCCTACACATTCGAGAACCTCAAAGGGACCAATGTATCGCGGATTAGCTTGCCCTTCTTGCCAAATCTCATCACCCCCTTCATGGGTGATACCTTAAGAATAACATTATCACCAGTCTGAAACGTCATGTCTCTTACCTTATGATCCGCATATTTCTTTTGTCTACTCTGAGCTACTAGAAGCTTAACTTGAATACTCCTCACCTTATCTTGAGCATCCTTCACTAAATCAACCCCCAAAGGTTTCACATCTCCAGCCTCGAACCATCATATGGGTGATCTACATCCCCTCCCATAGAGTGCCTTAAACGGTGCCATATATATGCTCGAGTGATAACTATTATTATAGGAGAACTCACACAAAGGTAGGAACCTATCCCAATGTCCTCCAAAATCAATCACACATGCCCTGAATATGTCCTCTAACACTTTAATAGTCCTCTCCGACTGCTCGTCTGTCTGTGGATGGAAAGTTGTACTAAAAGTGAGTTGTGTGCCCAATTCATCATGTAATTTCCTCCAAAACTTGGAGGTAAACTGCGTAACACGGTCTGAGATCATAGAAAGGGGCACCCCATGCAACCTCACTATCTCTTTCACATACACCTTAGCCAATTGTTCAGAATTATAATCTATTCTTACCGGAATAAAATGGGCTGACCTAGTCAATCTGTCAATCACTACCCAAATAGAATCAAATTTCTCCAAAGTCTTGGGAAGGCCAACCACAAAATCCATGACTATCCTTTCGCACTTCCATTCCGAAATTGGCATTCTTTGAAGCAAACTTACAGGCCTTCGGTGCTCATACTTTACTTGTTGGCAATTCTGACACTTAACCACAAACTCTGTTATACTCTTCTTCAAGCCCGGCCACAAATAAATTTGCTTCAAATATTGGTACATCTTGATCACGCCCGGATGAATGGAATATTGCAAACCATGATACCCCGTCAACAAATTCTGAATCAAGTAATCAACTCGAGGAACACAAATCCTTCCTTTAAAACTGAGCACACCTTCCGCATCAAGAGTGATCTTTTATGTCTTAGCAATCACAGTTTTTTTCTTTAAAGTTCATTCAAATTTTCATCCTCAAACTGTTTGGCCTTGATCTCTTCGATGAACGTGGCCCTTACTTCAATGCTAGCTAGCACCCCACCTCTTTCTGAGATTCCCAACTACATGAACTTAGACTCCAAGGTCTGGATTTCCTTAGCCAAAGGTCGTTTGGTTACACTCAAGCAAGCTAGACTACCCATACTCACCATTTTTCGACTCAAAGCGTCTGCCACTACATTACCCTTACTCGGATGGTATTGGATGGTAACATCATAATCCTTAAGTAGTTCCATCCACCTTCTCTGTCTCAAATATAGATCCTTTTGAGTGAACACATGCTGCAAACTATGATGATCAGTAAACACTTCACACTTAACACCATAAAGGTAATGCCGCCAGATCTTAAGAGCAAACACTATCGCTGCCAACTCCAAATCATATGTTGGATAATTTCTCTCATGCACCTTCAATTGTCGTGATGCATAGGCTATGACATTTTTATCCTGCATTAACACAGCACCCAAACCCGAATGTGAAGCATCACAATAAACAATAAAATCTTAACCTTTAACCGGTAGTGCTAGAATAAGTGTAGTGGTCAAAAGAGTCTTGACCTTTTGAAAACTCTCCTTACATTTTTTAGTCCATTCAAATGGTATCTCCTTTTTGGTCAAATTTGTCAAGTGAGTGGCAATAGAAGCAAATTTCTTCACAAATCGATAATAGTAGCTAGCGAGCCCCACAAAACTCCTAACTTCCATCACAGAGCTAGGCCGAACCCAATTCTTAACCGCCTTAATCTTTTGGGGATCTACCATTACCCCTTCTTTTGAAACTACATGCCCCAAAAATGCAACCGAAGTCAACCAAAATTCACACTTAGAGAATTCCGCATATAACTTTTGTTTTCCAAGAACACCCAGAACAATAGAAAGATGGTCGACATGCTCTTCCTCACTTTTTGAATAGACCAAAATGTCATCAATGAAGACTATAACAAACGAATCGAGTAAGGGTTTGAACACCCCATTCATCAAACTCATGAAAGTTGCAGGCGCATTAGTCAAACCAAAGGACATAACTAGGAACTCATAGTGCCCATAACGGGTTCTAAACGCCGTCTTGGGCACATCTCCAAGCTTAATCTTTAACTGATGGTAACCAGACCTTAGATCAATCTTAGAGAAAATTGATACACCTTGAAATTGGTCAAAAAGATCATCTATTCGAGGCAATGGGTACTTGTTTCGAATGGTGACCCTATTCAATTGCAGGTAATCTATACAATACTCATACTACCATCCTTTTTCTTAACAAACAAAACTGGAGCACCTCATAGGGAAGCACTAGGACGGATGAATCCCTTATCAAGTAGCTTTTGAATTTGAGCCTTAAGCTCTCTTAATTCCGCCGAGCCATGCGATATGGAGGGATGGAACTGGGACGAGTTTCAGGTTCTAAATCGATGTAGAAATCTATATCTCTATCCGGAGGCATACCAGGCAAGTCATTAGGAAACACTTCTCTAAATTCTGACACCACAGGAATAGACTCAATAGATGGAGACTCAACCTCAACATTCTGAATATAAGCCAAATAAGCCAAACAACCCTGCCCTACCAGTTTCCTAGCCCGAATGGAGGATATGATCTTAGCTTGCCTAGGAATGTACACCCCTTCCCACTCTAACTTTTCCCTTTTCGGAATTTTTAGAGTTACAGACTTAGTATTACAATTAAGCACAGCATAATAGGGGGACAACCAAGTCATGCCTAAGAATATATCAAAGTCAGTCATATCCAAAATCACCAAATTAGCCCAATCCTAAAAACCCATAAACAAAATAGGACAAGCACAATAGACATGGGTGACTATGACAGACTTTCCAACTGGGGTAGAAACATGGATGTAGGCATCAAGTATATCACAAATCATAGCAAATACTGAGGCAAAACGCACTGACACATAAGAATAAGTAGAACCCGGATCAAATAACACATTAGTCATCATGTCACAGACAAGAATAGTACATGTGATCACTGCGTCAGATGCCTCCGTCTCGGTCTTGCCCAAAAAGGCATAACACTGAGCTATGTCATCTTGACGGGTGACTTCCCTGCCTGGATGCACTGCACCTCTGCCTACGTTACCATTTTCCCTACTTCCACGGCCTCGCTAATTTCCTCCTCGTCCACCTTGCGGATGCCCTCAACCATTATTACCATTTCCCGCGGGTACCACTGCTCCATATTACTGATGTGCAGAATCCAACATTTGTGGGTGGAGACAATCTCTCCTCATATGCCCAGGTTCTCCACAGTTGTAACATGTACGATCAAACGATGGCTTGCTGCCCACCGAATGTGTGGCTCCCTGGATATCCTGAATCAAAATTTTGAGGTGGAGTTTCAAAGTGATTACCTGTAGAAGCGGGCATAGCGTACTGAATTGGCCGGGCTGCAAGTGTTGGTCTCCCTGAACCTAAGATCCTTGAAATTTGCCTGAATTTTTGGCTTTCTTAACCAATGCCTTGGCCTGACCGTCTCACCTCACCCCTCCACTTCCTTCACAAAATTTGTTAACTCATTGAAGTTTTTCCCCGCAAAGGTCATATGAACAGATAACACCTGCAACTCAGAATTTAGTCCCTTAATAAATAAGCGGATCCTCTCTTCCTCAGTAGTCACCAATTGCGTAGCATATCTAGACAAGGCATGGAACTTGGTCTCATAAGCAGCCACAGACATACCACCTTGCTCCAAAGCCATGAACTCATCCTTCTTACGATCTCTCAAAGTTCGAGGTACATACTTATCCAAGATCAGAGCATGAAACTGGGTCCAAGTGAGTGGAGGCAAAATTGAAGATCAACATTCCACCACTGCTTAGTCTCACCCTGAAGTTGAAAGGTCACGAACTCTATGCTATGTTGATGGACAATTCCCAACTTATGAAGCCTATCATAACAATCTGGGATGAACTCATATGCATCTTCACTCTCAGAACCATGGAACACAAGCGGTTTCAACTTCAAGAACTTAGTCAACATCTCATGCTCATTACCAGTCAAAATAGGACCCAACAAAGGACGGAAGAAAGCATCATTACCTCCAGTTCCACCCACCTTGGGGACAGTGATAGCAATAGGGGTATGGCAGGAGCTTGAGTTGCATGAACAGAGGGAAGCACTCCAAGACCAACCAATCCTTTCAAAAACAACATGATATGTTGAGCTAACACTTGGTCTAAGGGAGGAATACATGTAGTCTCAACCTGCACTTCTTCCTCTTGCCCAACATTCTCCTCATTCTCAACCTCTACATTCTCATCTACCTCTTCATGGTACGCAGGAGGGGCCTCATTTCTGGGAGCATCTCCAACCGGTGCCCCATCCCTAGTATGTGCCACCCTTCCTCGGCCTCTACCTCTAGCTCTTCCTCTACCCCTGCCTCGACAGTGACCTCTCACTGCAGATTACTCAGCCGGAGCATTGACGGGAGCTACGGGTTTATCGCCGTTGAACCTAGTGTTAACCATCTGAGGACCGACGAGTGAAAAAGGTTAGATACCAAGTTGAATCGTCAGTTCCCAATTGGAATCAAGTTATACCACGAAGGAGAAAAAAGAAAGTAGAGAGATTTCCTCAAGTCCTATAGTCTCTCGAAGAAATGTACAAACGTCTCCATACCGTTCCGCAAGACTCTACTTGACTCGTTTGGTACATTGAGATCAACAAACCTAGGTTCTGATACCAACTTTGTCACGATACAGACCGCCATGATTGGCACCCACACTAACCCTTCGGTGGGAGAACCACTACTACAACCAAACTAAACAACTTAATCAAACTAAGACATTTAAAGATACGAAAGCAGGTTTAAATGCTAAGGAAAAGATAGGGAGTTCCCATAAACTCCAATAAAAGTCTAACAACCAAAACTAACATTGCGGAAATAACACCTAGAACCTGAAAGTCAATGTACCAAAACATCTAAAGTTCAACAAGTCTAAACAAGAAGGGGTACAACCCCAAACTAACACAAGAATAACTAACTAGAAAGTCTAAGTCCGAAAATGTGGACTTAAATGAAAGAGAACTCATGGCAGCCCGGAAGAATTGGCTCACTCTTGAATTCGAACTATCACTGATCTTCTAAGCGAGGTATATCAATAGACGTCGGAAGATGCCCTGTACTCAACAAAGAAAGAGCAAGTGAAGTATCAGTACACAACCACAGTGTACTAGTAGGATCACACGGCTATCACACTAAGTGCAACATACATAAGCCATTACAACATAATAATAACATGCATACACCGAACATATACAATATTAATATCATTTATGAACAATGTACAATTTCACAATTCTCAAGATATACAGTTATGTCAAGTCAATGGTCCTCTCATGGGACCCAAACCCAAACTGTTAGCATACTGGTACGTGGTATCCGATCTAATGTTTATATCGAAATGTGACAAGTGATTCCATATTTATGCCGGAACGTGGCAACCGATCCAAGTTAGTATGTCGGAATGCAACACACGATCCATTCAACAAGCCACAATCATAATCACAAAGTACACTCTCATAACATACAATCAAGTCATGATTCATGGCATTCATCATTCATCTATCCTTATTTACAATTAGTGTGATCAATAGTGCAACATTCGCATACATACACGTATTATAATGAAGCAAGAAAAAATATATATCACACAATCATGAAATTACAACCATCACCTACCTCGAATAAGCTTGAAATCCTCTAAGAAACTTGATCCTTCCCTTTATGGATTCTTTCCGCTTGTTCTTGGTCTACAAACAATCAATACAATGCTAGGATCAAAAAACAACACCTAATTACCCAGATTATATCAATAATATCAATCCTAGGTCAAACTAATAATCCCCATATCTAGATTAGGGCTTTTTCCACCATGATATTCATATCAAAACCCTCCATCGATAATTACCCATTAGATTAAGTTTTACGGATCGAAAAACGGATTTGGGATATTAAAACCTTACCTTTAGCCTTGAGAATGGTGAAAAATGGTCAAAAAAGAATCTGGGGTCGTCTCCTAGCTCTCAAAGTCAAAAAGTGCTGAATAAAATGTTTTTGGAGTTTATTTCCGACTTAAGTTGGATCTGTCCCGCCACAGCGGTACCACCCCGCTACAGCGGCTCCGCCCTGGCAGCACAACTTCCCGCCATAGCGGCTTGCACGGTACAATGAGCAAATTTAATATTTCCAATACCCCCATTTCACAACATACCTTCAACCAACGACACTCAGAAACTACCCGTTCATACTAAGATCAGTTTCGGGAGTTCTACTCACCCAAATTCATTTCTGTAAAGTCGTACGGGTTCTTTAACGTTTTAGCTATCTACTTATGTGATCAAATTCATAATTAGATCACCCAATTGTTATCATATTTCCCTAGACTTTACTGACTCCGATTTCATCCAAATCTGGACTAGTTTGGAAAATATCAAATTACTACAAAAAAGTTTTCCGGCCAAAAAATGTTCCCCATTGGCTTTTCTACAAAACTACGGGAACCGGTCGTTACAAATTTGAAACAATTAGGAATAATTAGTTTTATAAAATTCAAAATATTTTCTCAGGTTTTAAAGTGATTTTAGTCATAAATATATGTTTTTGCATAATTATGTATATAATTAGTACTCCCTCCGTTTAAAAAAGAATGACCTCCTTTTCTTTTTAGTCTGTTTCAAAAAGAATGACCTCTTTCTTTTTTTGATAACATTTTAATTTCAACTTTCCACGTGGCATGTTTAAGGCCACAAGATTAAAGGGTAATTTTGTACATTTGACATAACTTTAATTTAGGACCACAAGATTCAAAAGTTTTCTTTATTTTCTTAAACTTTGTGCCAAGTCAAACTAGACCATTCTTTGTGAAATGGAGGGAGTATATTTTATGAATATTCGGAAATCGTCTCAAAAAGATTTTAGTTTTACTTAAATATTTTGTCAATCAGTTTGGTTTAAGTAATAGTTTATATTTTAAATTAATTAGTTTATAATTAAGTTAATTATTTTATTTCGTCAAGATTAAGAAGCTCGTTAATTAATTAATATTAATGTGTCTTATTTAAGTTTTAAACGAATTTACTAATTAAATTTAATTCGATTAATTTCTTAACTCCAAATGGCTTATTGATCCTATTACCAACCTAACTCATTTCCATCTTCAATTTTCAGCCAACTTTGGCCCAAACCTTGACCCAAATTTGAGACAATACAACAGCAATTCAATACCAAAAGAAGCCCACTATATCAAAACATATCCAGCCAGCCCAACAATACATACAACAGCAATACGTATTACAATACCCGACCCGACCCGGCTTCGTTCTTCTTCTTCGCGAGAACAACGATCCAACAACAGCTATACCCGACCAAAATCCACAAATCCAGCAAAAGCCAGCAGCTTTAAGGACAACAACAACAGTGAACGGCGTGTACGAGATTCGCAGTAACGTTCGCAACTTCATCATCGGCAGCAGCCTCCAAACAGCATCAACAGTACATCATCACGTCTCTTTTCTCCTTTTTTCAGAAAAAATCTAAAAGCAATAACAGTCAATCCCTTGCCTTGAAAAGGACTTAGGAATTCAAAAATACATTTGAATTCCGCCCGTTTCCCCCTAATTTTCGTCTATATATTCATGTCTTTCATTTACCGCCAAAAAGAATGAGAAGTTAAAAGGGAAATGTTTTGGGAGGAATGGAAATTCATAAATAGATAGGAGACATGGCAAAGAGGAGACTCGCTAACGCACTAATTTCTTATTCCAAGAACAACAATTTAACAACAATTTCATCCTCTAATACTATGAGTTTAGAAAGGGGGAAAATCCCTAAAAAAACTTAGTTAATTTAGAAGTAAAAGTTTACAAGTCTTGGTTGGTCGAATTCGAAGGCATTTTCGGCGAGATTTCGTGTGGTGGTGAGTTAGTTGCCTCAAAGTTCGTTGTCTCAGTCTGTTGCATCCAGAAAGGTAATCTCCATTTTTGTTCATATCTTTTTTTATTATTATTTTATTGATGCGTCGATTGCTCGATCCTTAGTTGTTAAAGTGTTTAAATTATGAGATTTTGGGCGTATTTCGATTGATTATTGGTTGTGAATCAATAACATAGCTGGTCTATTCATTCATTGCTTATTTGTTGCGTTTTCAGCCCTTTATGGCTTGAGGTTTGATGATCCTATTTGACGCTGAATTGGCTTTTTCCAAATTAATTTCCCCTTGTTTCTTTATGTTAGTTTAATTGTTAATTTATGAATCTAGTTTATGTGTTTTCTCAATCTAATATGTGGAGGTATTCAATATATTGTCAATAGTATAAGTTGTGTGAGTTTGAGTAATTTACTATTTTTTTATGGCATAGGCTCCTTCTACATTCGGACTAATGACTTAGTACATGTGTTAATCGTTTACATCTCTTAAATCTTGCTTTTAGCAGTGTTGATTGTGTATTCTTAGTTATCCTTCATGTCAAATTGGTAGTTTCAAGTATGTGAAGATAAGCTTACATATAATAGATGAGTTAATGGTAACATGTGACTTTGTTGTTAATCCCCTTTAATATTTTATTCTTTCATATTGAATCCATGTTTCCTAGCCTAATTATTGTTTTAAGTACCTCTAGTCATTTTATACCTCTATGTGGTTCCTAGTCTAATTATTATTTTAAGATGTGGATTATTATAATATGTAGATTATTTATATATATTTTAATTACTTAGATGTGTGATAATGAATAGCTTTGTCACTTATTATTACTGTCCAGTATGCCTTTGTTTTATTCCATTTGGTAGGATTGTATGTTAATATGCACTTTTTTTGAGTTAATACATATTTTCCAATAAGTTAGCTTACTTTTCCTATATTATACTAGTTGGATTATTTATTAACTCTTTTCCGTTATTTATGTTACGTGTAAATCTGCCCGAGTTCACCATGAACTCCTATTTTCCTTTTCCCGGATTTTGAGAGAGCTATAAAGGCTCAAACCCTTTCCTTTGAGTCGGCCAGCATTTGAAATTGGTGAACAGGGTAATTTGGAAACATTACAAGGCTGAAAATTGAGTTTTCAAGTCTCAAAAACCCAAGGAAAGTGTTGTATATCTGCAATATAAATGTTGTATACACTGATATACATAGCGAGAAATATTGATCTACAGGTAAAAATGCGAAATACAGGACTAAGGCGAAATACAAGTCTGGGATGTTGAATTACATGGTTATATACAACATATTTGCGAAAATATATATCGTATACACTGATATACATCAGGTGTATACAAAAAGGGGAATTGGGTTAAACCCCAAAAGTAGCAGCGAATTTGGTCCAAGAAAGGCGCAAATTCAATCTCTCTTTTACTCTTAAATTATTTAGTTGTGATTATTTATTTTTTGTTGTCTATTAACTCTAATTTTAGAATTGTTAATTAATTAATCGAATTCCTCAAAAGATGAACTATTTTTTTGTGTTGTTTTGTTTTGGCGAAATGGTCTGATGGATCATCATACTTGTGTGAGTTTGTATTCAGAACACTTCTACTTAATCATTTGTCAACTGAACCCTTAAACTCAATTAAAATGAGACTTTTAAACTCTTCCACCTATATGTGTAGCTCACTCTCCTTTACATAAATGACATGTCATATCCATGTCACATATAATAATGTCATGTCATAATTATCCTAATAAATATTTTTTATTATATTAACCAAAATTAAATAAAAGGCAAAAAAAATAAGTTTCTATTAAAAAATATTTAAAAATTGATATTTTTCTCTTTGATTTCTTGCACTTCCCCCAATCCTCAACCACAATCAACAGGAATTGATTTCATTTTTAGGGTTTGCTATGGTTCTTCTTCCTCAGCTAGCGATGTTCTTCGTTGAACATCTTTGTCTCTAACAAATAAGCTAATGAGTGACGAGGAAGGTTGGTGCTCTATTCGTGAGGCTTGTTTCAACTATTGAAATTGAATTTTTCTATGTGAAGAAGAAGACTAAAATGCTTATAACAAATCAAACGAAGCTTGAATGTTGAAATTTTGTTCAACGTATGAATCACCATGTTCGCTTTAAGGAATAAAAAGATGAAGTGATCAAATTTGTGTCAAAATCCTCAAATTGTTAGCTTCTACTTTTACAACAGCTATTAATGAAATTAGAGAATAGGACCTTTGTCTCACTTGTGAGCAATCACTAAGGTTTGTTGTTAAGTTTAGTTTATGCAATTTTTCTGAGAAAAAAAATTGCAGTCATTGACGACGGAGGTTCAATGGAAGAAATAGGAGGAGATGTAGCGGAATAAACGGGAGGGTTGGGTACTTTTGTATTTTTCTTTTTTCTTTTTATTAGTTATTTAATTTTTCAAGTAAATTCATGTTTCCACTCGCTTTCACAAGTGTGATATCATGCTCTATAATTGACTCAGCAAAATAAATGCCACGTAAGTTCGGTCAATGGTCAAAAGGTTCAAAAGTTTTATTGTAATTAAGTTTAAGGGTTCAGTTGACAAATGATTAAGTACAAGTATACATAATACAAACTCATAAAAGTATAAGGGTCCATCAGATCATTTCATCCTTTTTTTTAACAAATTTTAGTTTATCAACTCTTGTATTTTTATTGAATATCTTTAGGCAAAACCTTTTATTTATTCTTCAATTAATTTAAAATGGTTTTCATACTTTAATCCACTAAATTGGTCTAAATTATTATTTTTAAAAAGAGATTCAAATAAATTCTAAGAAATCTAATTTTGTTAAAATCTTAATCACTCACAATTTAATTCAAATATTTCAATTTAGGTCCCTTTTCCTTGAAAAAAATAAAAAATATTCTTTATATAACTATTTTTTCAAAGTTAATCGAATATTGTAAATTATTATATTTTTTTGTGTTAGATCATTTTCCAAAAAATAGTCAAAAATATTTTAGTCAAGTCGTAGGTAAATTGAACCCCAAAGCCCCTTTGGTATTTCCAAATGATTTTGTCTATTTAAGTCTATTGAAAATTATAAGTTTTCTTAATTTCTTTCAAAAATCAAGTGGCAACTCTTTTCTAAGTATCTTTCTCAAATTATTTTATGCTTGGAACATTTCAAAAGGTGATTTTTCTAAATATAGTAAAATTACGGCATAACAGAAATGGTGACTCTGCTGGGGAAGACGGGTTTTAAACCATAACAGACTTAGGTTAATTATTAAGGGTTTTAGCATTTGCTTGTTTCATTTTATTTTCTTGTATTATTTTACATGCCTAATACTTTTATTTTTCATATTTATTTGATATAAACTGTTTATTTGTTACTATTTTTCATAAATTGTATATTTGTTACTACGTTATAAATTATCACTCTATTCATACTTCCTCCGATTCTGGAAAATTCACATTATCACACGTACACGCGAGGTGTGTTTTGTGCACCCGCAAATTTCTTTCAAAATCTCAAAATTTAGGAGAGTTGGGATATGCACGGGGTGCTCGGATCTTTTTCTGTGTGATCGCGTAGCCTTCTCACTCGAGTTGTTCACACGGGAACCTTGTGTCTAGTAAACTCACTCTTAATCAACCCAGGATAGAACTATACCAACACCTTTTAAGTTACATGCATCATTCAAACTTAACAGGCTTAATATCCTTGGTATATTAAGTTCACTTGTCAATTTTATCCAAATGTCCAAGTGGGTCCACGACCCTGAGTGACTCTTATCATATATGTGTGCATTATTTGAAAAATAGTTGTGCCAAAATATGGACCGTTCGTTCTAAATTAATTAAACTTTAGGAGGGAGGATATTACTAACCCTTTTGTGATGCAGATAGTTATGAAGATCCCAACTTTTGGCCTATGGAGATTACATCACGAGAATGCCACGAAATGAAGATGCGTAGATGCGATGGAGAGCTTTATTTTTATTCTTTTTTAACATGTAATAAAGCTTAAGGCTGTTTTGGTATTTAATTTTAGGAATAGAATTGTTTAATTAATTAAAGAGTAATGAAATGACATATTTTGGCACATTTATTTTTTAAATACGTGTTAGGCCTACCTCTGGCATAAATAGGTCCCCTATACATTAGGACGCATCATTTAATATACATGTGTAATGTGATTTGCAAATATTTGCTTGCTTACTTGCTACGTGATTTATATGAAATTATTTGCAACCTGATTTTTATTTATTATTACTGACATCATCTTTATATTTTCTTGTTTTCAAAAGAGATAATTATTTGCCTTTATCTATATTTTATTTTGATAACCTATTGCATCTTTACAAATTATTATGTCATTTTTATACATTTTTATTTTATATAATAATTTCTTTTCCGCGCCTAACATACTTTACTGACTCTAGAGCATCATTTAGGCCCATAATTATTTTTAACTCGTGCAAAAACTTTCTTCCTTTAAATCTTATCAAATTTGATATGTCATTATCTTAGAATTTCTTATTTTGATCCTTTTAATACTTTTGTCCGCAATTTGTTTTAAGAATTCTATTCTTACTCTCATAATGAGCATATTTAACCCGTCTATTTTTCTTAAGTTAATTCACTCCCAATTTGCTAAATTCTTGCCAAAATTCAATTTTTTAAATCTTTACCTTCTCAAGCTTTTTCAAGTCCCTCCTTTACGGGTATAATCCTATCTTTCTAACAATCAAAACTTTTTTTCATTAGTTCAACATTTCATAGAATCTATTTCGCATTCGACCTACATCATGGAGTTATTATTTATTCTCTCATTTTCTTCGAATTTTCACGTCGTTTGGTTGCTTCTTAAATTGGTAGATATTGAAATTTATTTAAAAATCTACCGAATAGAACTTGCCGATATTTATTCAATTTTTCTCCATCAAGTGCAACACTTCAAAATAGTCGTGTTGTTTTTATTAGGGATTGTCAATATTTATTTTTACGCATTGATTCCAAGTATTAAGGAAAATTTCATAGGTTTTTCAATTGTTTGACATTTTTTCCATCCTTGACAATTTTAAATCCGCAAATACTAACATAGAGCTTAAGGTCATTCAACCTTTCGATTTAGCAAATTCAACTCTCGTGCACTCGATTAATCATAATTTTCTTAATCTTGAGCTTTTTCATCAAATTCGGATTACTATTTATTTATTTATAGTATTCCTTATAGGACTTGATTGATTTCTAAATGATCTACTCTTAACTTTTCACATACTTACTACGCGTTTACTAAATACTTCATTTTTCTTTCAAAGGTTGACTTAAGTTAAGCATCAAAGTAACAAGATGACTTTTAAGAGGCATAAAGCAGGGTAATTAGTTTTTGTGTATCATATTTTGAAAATAATTATATTTTTGTGAGCTTAAGTGATCATTTATTTGTATGTTTTAAATTCCTTTTTATGAAAGGTGAACTACACTTGACCTGATTTCCTTGGTGGATACGTAGGCAGCCCATATAGGGACTCGGACATTTTTATTTGAAAATTTCAATATATCTCTTTCTTGTAATTGGAACTACGTTCGATCTGATTTCCTTGCTGGATACGTAGGCAGCATATACAATGCCCGGTCGGTTTATTATAAAATTTTAGTATTCTTTCGAGAAGGAGAATGAAGTTGGGGCATAATTTTGGCATGCAATCGAGATAATTTTTTGAAACACACCAAAAGTTTCAAAGAATAAGGATCAAGTTGAAGTCAAGATTTGATACTCGACATGAGTCAACCTTTCTCCAAATCAAATTTTCTTTCCTTCCATTTTTCATCATTAGAGCCTACTAGCTAATACCTCACTATCGTCCACTCGTCTTAGACTTAAATCATTACCTCCAGCCTAAAAAAATTATTTAAAAAAATCATAGAATAACCTATTTTATCTAATATTTATTATTTTTGCATTTATTTCATATATACTCATGCATTAACAATTCATTTTTTGTTTTCATAATTTTTTTCTTTAGAGGTTACCTAGCGGCTAGCATTGAACATTGTTTTGGCTACGGATCTGCATTAAGGACGAAGCTACAATTGCAGATAAATTGAAAGCATTCAACAACGGTATGGGATTTGTGCAAGCACAAAGTGATGATTATGAGAAAAACGTGGTTTGAATAAACAACTTGGTCAATTTGGAAACTACCTTTAGCCTTCTTCCTACCACTACTAGAGCTTCCAACTCAACTCAGAATATTTGTTTAACCATATCTCATCGCCCAACTTCTACCTGTCACGACCCAGGGGTACCCCATAGATGTAACATGGCGTACTTGACCCCGAAGGGGTCTCATACAAGCCCTTAGCATAATCATAACATAAGATCATAGAAAGTACGGGAAAATTTAAAACTTCTTTGAACCATACAATCAAAAACATTTTTCATAAGCAAGCGGAAGTCGTTACTACAACGTTGTCTCAAACCATCTATTAAACTCTTGAATAAAAGACTTGGGATGCAGCCCATATAAATGTCTAAAACCTAAAGAAATGACATAAAGGAAACATAAGGGGTTTGTCCTCGAAGCTATGAGGACTCACCAATTCTTCAACTCTTCTTGCACCTTAGCAACCTAACCTCTAAAGCAACTCAATCTCCGAAACCCTACATTTGATTAGAATGTAGGCAATATGCATTAGTACAAAATGTACCAAGTATGAAAACTAGCACAACATCATAAGAGCATCTCAAAATGATTAGTCAACATAAGGCATAAGCATAAGAGATAATCACATAGTCATAGCATAATCTCCAACCTAAGCATCATATAATCATAAGTCAACATAAGACATAATAAATGAGCATAGGAGATACATCATGTTCATAGCATAGTCTCTACTTAGACTTTTATATTTACATCATTCAACCTTTGTTTTTCATATTACAAGAGAACTACTTCACAAGTCACCTCAAAGCATACTTGTGCAAGGCAAGGATAGCATCCCATAATACCATCCAAGCTAAGTAACTCTTTTAAGTCATTCTTGGGCATAGTTCACCTTCATAGTCAAGATCTAGGTTTTCATGTCATAAGAGAACTTATACTCCTAAGTAACCTCAAGGCACACTTGTGCAATACATGAAGGGCATCCCATAATACCACTCACACTAAGCATATCTTGAAGTCACTCTATTCATGCTTACTATTCATAGATGTCACTCTTGACCTACTACATAAAGACAAGGAACTACTATCTCAATTCAATCATATCATGGAAGGCAACTCTAGCAACAATCCAAGCTAAGCATACATCACATAAGAGGACACTTCATAAGTAGCTTCAAGTCATACTTGTTCCATGTATGAATGGCATCCCATACTACCACTCACACTAAGTACTTCTTTAGGCTAGCTTACTCAATGCTTACTATTTATCATTATAGACTATCAAGAATAGCACACTACTAGGATAGACCTAATTACCATGGAAAACATACTATCATGCAATCCAAGCTATCCAAGGAAAAATACAAGTATTCCAACCTAGCTACCATGCAAACATTCAATATGATGCAAGCTACCCTTAGGGGAGTATGAATCCTCAACCCTAAGATATCCTTAGGAGAGTATGAATCCTCAATCCTAAGCTACCATGAAATGGTCTTGGCCTAACCAAATCAAGCTACCATGAAATGCATCCTTGCAATGCTAATTCAAGCTACCCTTAGGAGAGTGTAGATCCTCAATCCTAGGCAACCGTGCCTACTCTAGTGCAAGTTACCATGAATAGCACCCCACAAATGCTAATTCAAGCTACCATAAAAAGCATCCTTGCAATGCTAACTCAAGCTAACCTTAGGAGAGTAAGGTTCCTCAATCCCAAGCTACCATGAGGACCTCTAACTCATGATACATAAACAAGTTATACATGAAGGGATCACATACCACAACTTCAAGCTATTTTATTCTAACATGCTTTGATTCCTTTTTAGGTGATTAACCTTTCAATCTAGAATCATCCTCTGTAAGACGACCTTTCACATTCTACATACATGCATTCATTTAGTACAAGATGGGTTATGTGGGTAAAAGCCTTCCACAACAACTCTAACCTCTAGTGTAGCATTCATATGCAAGTTACTCATCATTTTAGACTTACTCTATCAGCCCTAGTGATCAACATTATGACTTCAAGCCCTACTATCAAGCTTTACTCCACAATAATCATACTAGACTAGATCAAAAGACATAATATTCACAAGCCTTAATCATAGGCAATTCTATGCATAATTCATCATAAAGTCCCAAATTCTACTATTTCAACTCATGGTCTATCATTCATTCATAAGTCTAGTTCAATTCATGATTTCATATTCCCATTCTTGGATAAGTTCTATTCATGATAACAATTCTAGAGAATCTATCAAAAATCATCAATTTCTCATCAAAAGACATAAACCCACATACTTTGATTTCTAGGGTTAATCATGGAATTCACATAAATTCTTCATAATATCATGAATCAACACTAAATTAATTATATATAAGCATTATCCAACCAATTGGAATCATACCCATCTAAAACCCATACATTGGAAGTAACCCTTAGATTGGGGTTCTTCTTCACAAATCTTGGGGACTTATAGGGGACTCTATGGGTGGAAGAACTCATAGATGAAAATATAAACATACCTTAATAAATTCCATAACACAAGCCTTTAGCAATGGATCCTTTGTTCTTGACCTTAGCTTCAAGCCCTAGCTTATTTTTCAATGGAGGTCTTTCTAGAGAGAGAAATATTTGAGAGAGGAGTGATTTGGGGTTTTGATTTAGGTCTTGTGTAAAGTGACTTAAATTTGGGGGTTAATGACTTAAGATACTTTATATAGGTGAATAAAACTCATATAAAATGACCCCACTAATTAACTAAGCAAATTGGAATTTACTTAACTAACCTTCACTTGGCAGCCCCCATCTAGGGACCACTCCCCTCTTCACGGACCGTCAAGGGGATCACGGCTCGTGGTGGTGCCCGTGGTCCCTTGACCAGTGACCCTCCTTAACTTGATAAGCCCCTAGATGCTAATCCATCTTCACGAGCACTTCTATGGAACGTGGTCAAGACCACTGGTCGTGAAATGGCTCGTTGACTTGGGGCAGTAGCTTGGCCTCAAGGACTTGCCTCCCATGATTCTAAGGGGTCTTCACGGACCCCTTCACGGGCTGTGGTCAATACCACTGGCCATGAAGGTGGTTGTGAACCTTAGGCAGTAGCCTGCCAAGGTTGGGCAGCCTTGGCCCCTTGGCTTAGGGTTGCCCTTTTGGCTTGGCACTTTCCCTTCTCATGCTCAACCAAACTCTAAATGGTCTTCCATGCTACAAGGTCTAACACGTAACTTGACGTTCAACCTCTAACCCCTAATTCTAAACATGTACAGTCTCATCTACGACTCTAATTCTCAATAGCACACTCTAGAACCCTAGCTTTTGGCTCTAGTTTAGTCTACTAATTTTCGGGGCATTACACTACCTATACAATCTCTCCACAAATGCCATCAGTATACACTATCAATCTCAATAACTTTCAAGTCACTATGATGCCAAATATCCATCCTCCTACAATCGTATTTTCTTATAATGAAAACAAGCATAACCAATTGGCACCTCGTCTATATTCTAGACGTAAGTGTCACACCCATTTTTGGACAAGCGAAAAGGTTTTTTCCAATTTAAGTGACGTTATTAATTAGGGATTATTTTACTTTGTTTTAGAGTCGCCACTTGGAATTGAGTTGTGGTGTTCCAAGTCACATTTTTGTTTAATCCCTAATCAAAAGGAAATGACTCTTTATTTGGTCTGCGAACTAGAAATTCGGGTAAGAAATTTTGTTGACCGAGGGGAAGGTATTAGGCATCCCTCGAATCCTGTGGTTCTAGCACGGTCACTTTTATTGACTTATACTTATCTTGATATATTTTTGGATAATTTGTATAGGCTATGATTTCCTCACATTTTTATTGTTCAATTTTCATTTGGTCTCAATCCATATGCATAACCGCATTCTTGGTCTTGACATTTAGAGACATAACTGTCTTCTTTCTATCACACCTAATAATCTATTTTTCTATAAGTCTCTACTTTAGATTAATAAAATTTAATTATATTATTGGACTAATCTGAAATAGAGTAAATTTCAGTTTAACAACATAACATATTTGTGTGTTTATTGGGTAATGACCCATTTATTATACGTAAATTAAATAGACAATTGATATAAACATTAAGGTATGACAATACTCTAAAAAATGATAGCTTAGGCACGATAAAATTAAACAACAAAAATTCTTGCATAATGATAGGATTTTATTCATCTTTAGGTATTTGCACTAGGAAATAACATAAATATAACTCAAGATGTCAATATTCATTTCAATCAAATTATTACTGTAACAAAATATAAGAAAATATATCACATAGTTACATCAAATTCCATGAATAAATTAAAGATTTAAGGCAAAGTTATACCTCAAATGAAGAAATAAGTACCGCAAAACCATAATCGAAGCTCGATGAAAACATCCACAAATGTTTATTTGTGTGGATGTATATTGTTTTTTTTCTTTTTCTTTGGTTGCTGATGGTTGTGTATTTGGAGTATGTGATTGTATGTTGTAGATTTTTTTTCCAGAATGTTGTGCGTGTGTGTTACTTTTTTTTATTTTTCTTTCTTGGTTTTGTGTTGTTGTGTTGTATTGTGTGTGTATGTTGTCCGTATGTGTTTATATGTTGGAGTAGTCTGCAAAGGGGTTGGGTAGATGAGGGTAATGAGGGTGATGTGGGATTGTGGGGTGAGTGAATGGGAGGAAAAATGGGATGAGGGAAACGTGCAAGTGGGGGATAGGTAGTTTTGTTTAGATTATTATTATTATTTAATAATTAATATAATATAATAATAATAATAATAAAACTTACCACAAAATATGATTATGTTTTTTGTTGTTTTCAAATCCTTTAAAATAAAGTTAATAAAATAAGGTAAAAGTCGAAATATTTAATTTAGATTTTTATAAAATATTTAAGCTCTAAAAATGGTGTAAAACTTAAGTTCGGTCAAAAATTACGTGTCTACAGTAAGAAGAATATTCAGTCAATTTTTCATGAAGATTTGGGAAAGGAGCTCCACAATCTAAGAAAAGTTTTTGATAAAGAGTTGCGCTCAAGGAATTGTCAGAGTTTAAAGTATGAGAATGTATGTGTGCATCGAAATATTGAACATCCGTAAGGGTACACGCTACCTAAGTTCAATACTTTCAATGGGGAAGGAAATCCTGTCGCTCACTTAAAGGACTATTGCAGCATATTAGTTGGTATTGGACATGTTGAAGCCATACGAATGAGATTATTCATTCAAAGTTTATCAGGATTGGCACTTGCTTGGTACACTAAGCAAGACTTTAGCAAATGGCATACATGGGAAGATATGGCTCGCGACTTTGTAAAGCAATATGAGTTCAATAATGGAGATAATCTACATATAGCTGATTTGCTCAAAGTGACGAAAATGTCGCATGAATCTTTTCAAGAATATGCCATACGATGGAGGTTAGAAGCTTCAAAAATACATCCTTCATTGTCCAAAGAGGAGTTGATCTCAACCTTCATCCATGTTCAAGAAGATTTATATTATGAAAAGCTGCTTAAAACTTGTGCACACAACTTCTCTGATTTGATTGAGGTTGGCAAAGAGATTGAAAATGGTATTCAAGGAGGAAGAATTGTAAGCAACTCAGTACACAAGTTGTCCAACAAACCTCCCAAATGAAGGTACAAGTAAATTTGAAAAGTAAAATGAGAGAAAATGACTCAAATTGCATGGCTATGCAACAGCTGCTGCACCATCCAAATGATGATTTTTTGAAATATCATGCTACTTCCAACTATTGCAATGTGCGTCTCCAGCATCCTTGCAAACAAAAGTTGCACCAAGCACAATCTAGCTCGCAACCACAGAAGAAGGTGAAATCTTTCTCCTTCACTCCTTTGGATGAGCCATATGCAGATATATTTGAGAGATTGAGAGCAAATGGACTTCTACAATCAAGAAAAGGATTCATTCATGAATATACGCCTAAACACTTTGATCTATCTAGGAGTTGTGCATACCATTCAAACATTCAAGGACAAGATACTGAAGATTGTCCTAGCCTAAAATTCAATATTCAAAGCATGACTGAAAGTGGCAAGATAAAACTACAAATAGATCCCCCAACCAGCAATGTTGATATCGCAAATACGAGCACAATTATTGTTAAGGGTGATCCATTGAAATTGGCACCAAAGAGGTTGAAAAGAAAGCGTGCAATCAGTCAAGAAGACTAACAAAGAAATTATCTTTGCAACTTTTCCCTTTTTTTAGAAATATCTACCCTTTTTCAGTCCTTTCTTGACTTTTGTAATGAACTATGTGCGACCTGATTCCTAATGATAGCGGGATATGTAGGCGCCTCTTTTAGGTTCGGTCTCTATATAATAAAAATTTCATTCTCACCCAAGAGAAAATACTGGGACAGCTTTGTAGATGACCTATAACAGTTTGAAAAGGGGCAGAAGTTGAGATCAGAAGTCGTAACCGCATCATCAAATTGCTTTAATATCATAGCAACAAAAAAGTAGATTCAAAGCCAAAGCTTCATAGTTCAATGCAAGGCAATCATTTATTTTATACTGGCATATTTTCTTTAAGTTATGCAGAGGCCGATTTTTAAGTTATCCTCTAACGATAACACCACAAAGCTCAACATTAAGTCAAAATTTGCAAGATTCAAATGGTGCAACATCAACAAGAATCAAATTTGAAATTCATAATTTTTCTTTGAGTGAAGAATTTATAAGCAGCAAATTTTCATCGGAGTTGAAGCTCCTAAGTTATGAGCAGCATATGCACTATTGCGAAGTATTGCACCAGGCACTGCATCTTAAATATTCAATACTCCAAAGGCACTAGAGCAAGCTCTTCATACTGGGTTCTGATTGCTCGTTACCGCAAAGAAATCGCACCAAGTTCATTGCATTGCACCAAAATTCATATTTGTAAGTTTGCACCATATATTGGGTTAGTCCATCCTAAAATTGGACATATTGGGTTCTTACACCATCAAATAGGATATATTGGGTTCTTCCACCCTCAAATAGGATACATCGGATCTAATAGGATATGTTGGGGTTTTCCACCCTCTAATAGATACATCGGGTTCTTCCACCCTCTAATAAGATATATTGGGGTTTTTCACCCTCAAATAGGATATATTGGGTTCTTCCACCCTAAAATAGGATATATGGGGTTCGCTCACCCTAAAATAGAACATATTAAGCTCGTTCACCCTAAGATAGAACATATTGGGTTTTATCCGCCTTCAAATAGGACATGTTGAGTTAGTTTGCCCTGTAATAAGACATTTTAATCTCATATGTCTCTAATGAGACATCTCACAATGCTTTAATTATTTATTTTTAAAAATATGCATATGCACTTCATGTTATCTTCTAAATTTCTTGAAAAGCTTATCTGTCTCTAATGAGACATCTCGCAATGTATTTATTTATTTATTTTTAGGAGCATTGCATGCTATCTTTTAAATTCCTTGAAAAGCTTATTTATCACTAATGAGACATTTTACAATGCCTTAATTATTTATTTACGGCATGCATTTTTAATTTCTTAATAAATCGAGTTACATATATTCTCTTTTACTAACGAGACTTGTAGGCGCATAATTTGAAACAGTTATTTAAATTCAAAGAAAATGATATGTATTCATTTAATTGCATCGGAAGCATTGATTCAGAAAGGATATGTCTTTCTTATGACATTTGTCATAAGATATTTGTTTATATTTCTAACTTTATATTATTTCCTAACAATTTTATCAATATTTGGCAGAAAGAACAATCTACAAGCAACAAGAGATATAATGCAATGTGGAACTTTTTCTTAGCAGTGAACTGGGACATGGTCCAAAGAGGAGTATCAAACTCTTAGGACACGAGTTGAGGAGCGACTTCCACCACAATCAAAACACACCCCTATTAGAAGGCATGTGGGTTTTTATTTGGATTTATCGGTTTCAATTTCGCATCCGAAAACTTTTCACTCTCACCGAAGGCAACTTTCCAATCTGAGTGACAATACACCAAGAGAATTGGAAAGTATGTTCGTGTAAGTTGTTAATTATGGGTGTGAAGTGCATCACATTCATGACTAAGAGGTTGCAAGCCTCTTTTTCATACTCGACTTACTTGTCACTCCTCTAGAACCAAAGGTTATCTTGCATAATAGATTTACTTTTCAACCGATCAAGTCAAACTACAAACAGCTTGATTCCTAAGGTTTAAGGATATGTAGGCGGACTCAATGTTGAAAACTCGGTTGTATTCTAACATCCTCTCTCAAATCTTATTCTCGAGCATTCTCATCTCTTAATAATTCGATATTAGGATAGTTTTTGAATTATTTCATAATCGTGCATCAAATCAAGCAAATCAAACTACAAGTGGCATGAATTCTCATATAGCATAAGATATGTAGGAAACCCGATACAAGGGTTCGTCCATAATTTCTAAAGTCTGTACCAAAATCCCTTTTCTAAAAGATAAATATGTAGTCGGTCAAAATTGGATTCGTCAATTTCATTTGCCTCGAATTTCTTTCATCAATCCAAGTCAAACGAGGGACAGCTATTGACACCCAATTTTGGATCTCCACAATATAAATTAATTATCGAGCTTCTTCAATTTCAAACGATTTGGAATAATTAGTTTTATAAGATTCAAAATATTGTTTCATGTTTTAAAGTGATTTTAGTCATAAATATGTGTTTTTGCATAATTATGTATATAATTAGTAAATTTTATGAATACTCGAAAATTGTCTCAAAAATATTTAGTTTTACTTAAATATTTTGTCACTTAGTTTGGTTTAAGTAATAGTTTATATTTATAAATTAATTAGTTTATAATTAAGTTAATTATTTTATTTCGTCAAGATTAAGAAGCTCGTTAATTAATTGATATTAATTCGTCTTATTTAAATTTTAATCAAATTTACTAATTAAATTTAATTCTATTAATTTCTTAACTCCAAATGGCTAATTGATCCTATTACCAACCTAACTCATTTCCATCTTCAATTTTCAGCCAACTTTGGCCCAAACCTTGACCCAATTTTGAGACAATACAACATCAATTCAATACCAAAAGAAGTCCACTACATCAAAACATACCCAGCCAGCCCAACATTACATACAACAGCAATACGTATTACAATACCCGACCCTACCCCCGCTTCGTTCTTCTTCTTCGCGAGAACAATGATCCAACAACAGCTATACTCGATCAAAATCCAGAAATCCAACAAAAGCCAGCAGCTTTAAGGACAACAACAACAGTAAACGACGTGTACAATATTCGCAGTAACGTTCACAACGTCAACATCGGCAGCAGCCTCCAAACGGCGTCAACAGTACATCATCACATCTCTTTTCCCCTTTTTTCAGGCAAAATCTAAAAGCAATAACAACCCATCCCTTGCCTTGAAAAAGAGCATAGGAATTCAAAAATCCATTCGAATTCCGCCTGTTTCCCCCCAATTTCCATCTATATATTCATCTCTTTCATTCACTGCCAAAAAATATGAGAAGTTAAAAGGGAAATATTTTGGAAGGAATGGAAATTCATAAATAGATAGGGGACGGGGCAGAGAGGAGACTCGCTAAGGCACAAATTTCTTATTCCAAGAACAACAATTTCATCCTCTAATACTATGAGTTTAGAAAGGGGAAAAATCCCTAGAACAACTTAGTTAATTTAGAAGTAAAAGTTTACAAGTCTTGGTTGGTCGAATTCGAAGGCATTTCTGACGAGATTTCGTGTGGTGGTGAGTTAGTCGCCTCAAAGTTCGTTGTCTCAGTCCGCTGCATCCAGAAAGGTAATCTCCATTTTCGTTCATATCTTCTTCTTTTTATTATTTTCTTGATGTGTCGATTGCTCGATCCTTAACTGTTAAAGTGTTTAAATTATGAGATTTTGGGTGTATTTCAATTGATTGTTGGTTGTGAATCAGTAGCATAGCTGGTCTGTTCATTAATTGCTTATTTGTTGCATTTTTAGCCCTTTATGGCTTGAGGTTTGATGATCCTATTTGACGTTGAGTTGGCCTTTTTCGGATTAATTTCCCTTTGTTTCGTTCTGTTAGTTCAGTTGTTAATTTATGAATCTAGTTTATGTGTTTTCTCAATCTGATATGTGGAGGTATTCAATATATTGTCAATAGTATAAATTGTGTGAGTTTGAGTAATTTACTGTTTTTTATGGCATAGGCTCCTTCTACATTCGGACTAATGACTTAGTACATGTGTTAATCATTTACATCTCTAAAATCTTGCTATGTGTTAATCATTTACATCTCTGAAATCTTGCTTCTAGCAGTGTTGGTTGTGTATTCTTAGTTATCCTTCATGTCAAATTAGTAGTTTCAAGTATGTGAAGATAAGCTTACATATAATAGATGAGTTAATGGTCACATGTGACATTGTTGTTAGTCCCCTTTAATATGTTATTCTTTCATATTTAATCTTTGTTTCCTAGTCTAATTATTGTTTTAATTACCTCTAGTCATTTTATACCTCTATGTGGTTCCTAGTCTAATTATTGTTTTAAGATGTGGATTATTATAATATGTATATTCTTTATATATATTTTAATTACCTAGATGTGTGATAATGAATAGCTTTGTCACTTATTATTACTGTCTAGTATGCCTTTGTGTGATTCCTTTTGGTAGGATTGTATGTTAATGTGCACTTTTCTTGAGTTAATACATATTTTCCAGTAAGTTAGCTTAATTTTTCTATATTATATTAGTTGGATTATATATTAACTCTTTTTCTTTATTTATGTTGCATGTAAATTTGCCCGAGTTCACCATGAACTCCTATTTTCCTTTTTTCGCATTTCGAGAGAGTCATAAAGGCTCAAACCCTTTCCTTTGAGTCGGCCAGTCTTTGAAATTTGTGAACAGGGCAAATTGGAAACATTACAAGGCTGGAATTTGAGTTTTCAAGTTTCAAAAGCCCAAAGAAAGGGCTGTATATCTGTTGTATACCTTCTATATACACTGATATACATAGCGAGAAATATTGATATACAGGTAAAAATGTGAAATACAGGGCTGAGGCGAAATACAAGTCTGGGGAGTTGAAATATACAACAGAATTGTGAAAATATATATCGTATACACTGATATACATCAGGTGTATGCAAAAACGGAAATTGGGTTAAACTCCAAAGGTAGTAGCGAATTTGGCCCAAGAAAGGCCCAAATTCAATCTCTCCTTTACTCTTAAATTATTAACTCTAACTTTAGAATTGTTAATTAACTTAATCGAATTCCCCAAAAGATGAACTATTTCTTTGTGTTGTTTTGTTTTTAACAAATTTCATTTAATCAACTCTTGTATTTTTATTGAATATCTTTAGGCAAAACCTTTTATTTATTCTTCAATTAATTTAAAATGATTTTCATACTTTAATCGACTAAATTGGTCTAAATTATTATTTTTAAAAAGACATTCTAATAAATCTAATTTTTTTTAAATCCTAATCACTCGCAATTTAATTCAAATGTTTCAATTTAGGTCCCTTTCCTTGAAAAAAATACAAAATGTTCTTTATTTAACTATTTTCTCAAAGTTAATCGAATATTGTAAATTATTATATATTTTTTATGTTAAATCATTTTCCTAAAAAATAGTCAAAAATATTTTAGTCAAGTCGTAGGTCAACCGCATGTTAGCGGACATTTCAAGTGCCTAACACCTTCTTGAAGTGTAAATTGAACTCCGAACCCTCCTTTGGTATTTTCAAATGATTTTGTCTGTTTAAGTCTTTCGAAAATTATAAGTTTTCTTAATTTCTTTCAAAAATTAAGTGACGACTCTTTTCTAAGTATTTTTCTTAAATTGTTTTATACTTAGAACATTTCAAAAAGTGATTTTTCTAAAGATAGTAAAATTACGGCATAACAAGATTTATTTACCATAAATAATATTGGAGTTCAAATGGTAACATAAAATACAAATGAAAATCTGATTTGCATTACTTATGATTACTTTTTTGTAATAAAGTAAAACATTAAATTATATGAAAATATATATTGTGATCCTCCATATATAGTTAAGAAGTTTAAATTGTGTTAAAAATAGGACAAATTACTTTTTTTTAAATGCAATTAAAGTGAAATCAAGGTGAGGTAATAGTACCACTAATATGAACAACATATATGGAAAAAATTTAAAACAGTGATTATGAACATTAATTGATCTACTAAAATTGCAATATTGTGTTAGAATCAATTACTATATATATGATTGTTGTTGGTGTTCAAATGAAAAAAAAAAAAAAAAAAACTCATTTGTGTTATTTATGACTAAGTTTTATTTCAACAACTAAATTTGCCTCATACATGCTTATAATAGTAGTAATTGTTTCTATTGATTTAGTTAAAGATAGAAAATATAAATTTGCCTAGCTCATACATGCTGATAAAAATGAAAATTTATGGTTTGACGAAATATCAAATATAAAACATTTTATTAGTATTAGAATACTTTTTTCCTTCCTTAGAAAGTGTTTGTCTGACAAGCTTGTTAGTTGTTACTAGAGGTGTTTACGGGTCGGTTTGGATCGGTTATTGGTCAAAACCAAAATCAAACCAACTTAATCGGTTTTAAAATTATCAAAACCAAACCAAACCAAATATAATATACATTTATCGGTTTTGTGGTTATCGGTTTCGGTTTGGTTTGGTTCGGTTATTCGGTTGTTACTTGTTAACCATACACAAAAATAAAAGAAACAATTCATTCAAAATGTGAAAAAAGTGACAACAATCCATTCAAAACAAAAAATAGTTAGAATGACTTAAATTACCGAACTTTCAATCACTGAATTGACTATCAATAAAGCTTTAAAATTCACTATATTGGCCTAGAAGGAAGAGACAATAACATTTTCAGCTCCACAAAAAATTGTCAGACACTCATATACATGAAATCAATAAGATAAATGTTTTCACCTTGGGCATTCTTGCTTTCAATAAGTAAAGTATAAAGAAATTTTAATGAAAACGTATATAAGATCTTTAAAATTGTTTATAAAAATAATATATTAAGTATGTATATTAATAAAATATATGTATATAATTCATTGGTTCGGTTCGGTTATTTCTTCGGGTTTTTTCAAATAAAACCATAACCAAACCAAATACTACCGATTTTCCAAAATCTAAAACCAAACCAAATCAAACCCAAATAAAATTGGTTTTATTTTATCGATTTGGTTTGATTTTTCGATTTGGATCAGTTTTTATCCAAACCGTGAACACCCCTAGTTGTTACTATCATATTTCATAATAATTAACCCTAAAACAAACAAATAAACTAAGTAAAAATTAAATGACACAAAATGAACTGATGTAGAGTAGTATAAATAAAATAACTACAACTCTCAATATGGGCTGGCCCACCCCATCCGGGCTAATCCATACAGGCTTTGCAGTTTAACGGGTCAGGTCGGGTTAGCCCATTTTTTATGTCGGCCAGAAAATGGTCGGCCCAGCCCATAAGTGTGTGGGTTACGGCTTTGCCGGGCCAGCTCTCTTTTCTTAAAATTATATTTTTTTATAATTTTTTAAATTAAATTATAATTTAAAAATATTATCATAAATATCGACAAGACAATATTACATTTAGTGTTACTACTTGTTAATCAAATACACAAATAAAATTATCTATATAATATTTATTAAGTTTGATTTCAAGTAAAAACATAAATAGCTAAAAAGAAATATTAACCTAATTGTTTTCCAATTATCATAATAAAACACAAAAACTATGATAATATTCCATAGGCTATGGCCTATGTAGTGATTCCCTAGAAATTTTAGGAATTTTTTATTTTATGTAGTACATATTTTATAAACATAATTTGTATTTAAATTGTAATATCTCAAATTTTAAACAGATTTTCACTATAGACTCCTGTTATTTTTAATACTCTATTTTATTTTTATTTTTTTGATTAATTTTTATTTGGCCCACGGGCCGGCTCTATCCATATTTCTCAAGCCCCACAAATTGACAGGCTAATTCAGGACGGGCTAAAAAACTCTTTTCTTAAATGAGCTTCAAATATCATAGTCCAGCCCTATCAAATTACGGGTTAGGCCAAGCTGGTCCAACGGGCCTAGCCCATATTGATGGCTCTAAAAATAACATAATAATAAGGAAAAGAAAGATTAACTTCTCCCTGTTGATCTCCTCTTGGTAAATTCCATTAAGTTTCCAAATCAAAACAAATAGACCGACTCAAAATTATAGTTATGACTCATATTTTTTAGGGCAAATAACAAAAATCACATATTTTTAAGGCAAAATTACAATTTATCCCTTAAAAGTTTATAATTACAAAAATTCCTCAAAACGGATACAATAATATAAGTGCTGATACATTAATTTGATGAGCGAGATACATTAATTGTTAAGTAAAATACATTACATTTTATACATGATACACTAATCTGATGTACATTTTATACATGATACACTAATCTGATGTACATTTTATACATGATACACTAATCTGATGCGTGAGATACAATAATATAAGCAATGATACATTAATCTGATGCGCGAGATACACTAATCTGATGCGTGAAAATGAGGAATTTTGGAAATTTATAAAACTTATAGGGGATAATGGTAATAAATAAACTAAAAGGTGGGATTTCTGTAATTTTTCCTATTTTTTATTGTTGTGATTTCTCTGTTTTTCTTTTTTGCATTCTCTTTCTCTGAACACAAATCTCTCATTTCAAAACCAACACTGAGAAAAGAAAAGGGAAAAATGACAAATATACCCCCGAATTATCATAAATGATATGTAGATATCCTCCGTCATACTTTTGGGACATTGGTGTCCCTGCCGTCCAAAAACTAGAGCATATATGCCCTTCATTCTAACGGAAGACTAAAAAGGGACATGTGGCGCAATCTTATATGTCGATCCGATATTTAATAAATGTCGGATCGGTGGATAAGATTATGACACGTGTATGTCCGTTAGTATAAAGGGTATATATGCTCTAGTTTTTGGACGGTAAGGGTACCAATGTCCCAAAAGTATGACAGAGGGTATCTGCATATCATTTACGATAGTTCGGGGTATATTTAATAAATGTCGGATCGGCGGATAAGATTATGACACGTGTATGTCCGTTAGTATAAAGGGTATATATGCTCTAGTTTTTGGACGGTAAGGGTACCAATGTCCCAAAAGTATGACGGATGATATCTGCATACCATTTACGATAGTTCGGGGGTATATTTGTCATTTTTCCCAAAAGAAAATAATATTAAAGATAAGGAAAAAATAAAGTAGAAAGTTTCAAAAGGCTATTGAAATTTAATGTTAAGAGGTAAAACAGTACAACAATATCAACCAACTGTGCATTGTGATGACAATAAGTAAACCTGGGCAGTTTTGATGGATTTTGTGCATATTTTGAACTACGTAGAAACTAATTTAGTTTTTCAGAGATTTGGACGGATTTATGGTGCCGCAAAGAAGAATTAAGAGAACCATGAAGGTTTACATGCAAGGATTAAAGTCATATACAACACAAGGAAATTTTTAAAGTTGAAAACTATGAAGGTGGAGATTTTGTTGTTATTTAAAAAAAGTAATAAGATTTAACCTAGGGTCGTATTTTTCTAATCCTCAATCTAACTAATAGTTTCTTTTTGTTCTTAATTTCACAAGTCACATTGCTTTGATTGCAAAATGAATATGTAGAATCAAACCTCAAAGAGTGAGTTGGAATTTGTTTGATCACATATTTCAAAGATTGTATTGAACAAAAAATAATGAACTGTTAAACATGATACAAAAATAACAAACTGTTAAAAATGATACAAAATAACAAACAGTAACACATGATACAAAAATAACAACAATAACACATTATACTAAAATTGCACAACAGTTAAACCATGATACAAAATTGCTCAACAATTAAACACGATACAAACATTGCCCAACACTTAAACATGATACAAACAATGACCAACTGTTAAATTAGTAACTTGCAATGTATCTTATGTGTGTATCTGATACGTTTAAATAAACTTTTGAGAGTCTGTGTATGGGTAATCAAGTTCTGAAGCAATGCCGTCATTATTTAATCGACATAACTCACCTATGGAGCGATCCAAATCCCTTACCGGAGACACCAACAACTAGATATTTTTCTTCCTTTTTGAGCATTTTTCAACAGTCGATTTCAAAATCTTCATCTAAATAAAGGAGCCTAATCCATATGTATCAGAAAATAACGATGATTCTATTTAAGAAGACGACAATGGAGAAGAAGAAATTTACCTATTCAGTGATTTGAATTTGATTGACAGGAGAGAGAATCCTTTTGAAAATCAAATTGAGATGAAAATTGTAACTGATAATAAAGTGGAGTGAAATTAGGGAGAGATTAAAGGAGTGAAAAAAGGAGTGGGTAAACGTGTGTTTGGGTGGGGATGTTTATGTATCCGTAAGAATTGAGAATTGGGGAGAAATAAGAGATTTATGTAATATTTTTAAAAGGTGGGGAATAATAAAAAAAAAAAGGTAAGTAAAGGTGTATATATAGATAATTTTTCCAATAATTCACAATAATCATTAATCACATAAACATATACATTATATTGCATTTATAATGTTTAACCAAAACATTATTTAATGATATTGATATTATTCTATAAAGTCAAATATAACATGACTTAATATAGAGCCCGTTTGAATTGACTAAAAAAAGTAGTTTTTAAGTTAAAAATAAAAAGTCAAAACTTAAATGACTTTTAAGTCAAAAATAAAAAGTCAAAACTTAAATGACTTTTAAGTCAAAAAATAAAAAGTAGGGGAGACCTACTTTTGGTTTTTGACTTATTTTAAGTCATTTTAACCTTGTCAAATACTTCCTAACTTATTGTAAGTTATTTTTTATATTTGCAAAACACTTCCAGAAGTCAAAAGTTGACTTATAAGTAGGTTTGACCAACTTTTAGGTCAATCCAAACACCCTCATACATACAACTCATATACTGAAAAATTAATCTTAACATACAGTAAAACCTCTATAAATTAATATAGGTGGGACCATGAAATTTTATTATTTTATAGAAATATTATTTAATCAATAAATTAATATTTATTAATTTAAAGAATGATTTGAGATTTAATGAAGGTTAATTTTGATTATATCAAAATTATTGTATCATATTTATTGATTTCGCATAAAAAATATTATACATAAAGTACAACAAATACATCAAAATCATTGTATCTTACTAATTTATGTATCATATTTATTGATTTCGCATATATATTAAATAATTGTCCAGCCCATAATATTAAAATATTGAAGCCATTTTTGGATATGGTTTAAAGAAATTTCCTATGTTGCTTATATAAAAAAAAATTCACCATCATACATCGAATGTTTTTAATAAAAATACAATGAATAATAATTGATTATTAAGAAACAATGAACATTATGTATTATTTTACAATGAATGATTGAATTCTTGAATATCAAAACAATGAATAGAGATAATTGTCCAGCCCATAATAGAAATATTGAAGGACTACAAAATATTGAATTGTTTTTCTTGCCACCCAACATGACATCCAAAATTCAACCTTGTAATGCTGGGATATTAAGAGCTTTCAAGATGTATTATCGTAACAAATTTTATCGTACGAATTAGAAGGCTGTGAAGTGGGGACAAACTGATCCAGCAAAGATTAATGTTTTGGATGCTATCAATTTTGCAATCCCTGCTTGGACAACAAATGCTCAGCAAAAGACAATAGCAAAGTGTTTTCGACACTAGTGGGGGATGTAATCTCAAAGAATTTGAATGAATCCACTTGTGAAAACGTCATTCCTGAACTTGAGGTCATGATTGATGATTTCGATTACCACAATAAAATGGATGTCAATAACTTGTTGGATTATCCGAGTGAAAGTGATATATGTTCAGAGGTATAGAGCTTAGAAGAGATTGTGGATACCATCGAAAAAAGCAATGTTGATGATGAAGTTGAAGATAATACTATATCTTTGGAACCAGTTACGCGTAAGGATACACTTATCGCATCTAGAACTCTTCACAATTTTTACTTTTATGGTGCAGTTCGAAAAGACAACACTGGAACTCATAGATGCAATAACAAAAGTTAGAGATGAGCTTCAACTAGATTTAAATTTTAAGAAAAAACAGAACACGATATAATTATATTTCACTAAATTGTCTTAGATATATTTGTACTTTTAAAGAATTATTAATTTATGATATTAATGGGACCATATATTTATATAGGGGTCCTCTGGAAATATATTATCTTATTATCTTATCGAAATTGATGAATTTTTTCATTGACCCAAGTCGGCACCGGAGAAAAATATTATTTTAGAGAGATTATTAATTTATCGAGTATTAATTTATAGTGGTTTAACTGTAAAATGTCAACAAAATTTTAAATGATGACAGGGAGATAATATTGTGCTGAAATGGTCACCTATACCATGAGAAGTAACAAAAACCTGAATATATAGATAAAGTATAATTTCTACGCTAATAATAAGTACTACTTATTTTGATTTTGGAACAATAGATCTAAATTTTTGCATGTAGGAACCCTTGATTTTTGGACACATCTAAAAAAACCTAGACCAAGGTCCAAGTGTGCCTAACACCTAGCTAAATGGGACCAAGTTAAAAATAAGTTTAAACTATTTAGCTATGAAATATTGTTGATCTCTGGTTTTTTATTTTCTAATAGTGAATAGAACTCCTAATTATTAGGAGTAATATATTTTTTATAAAAAAAGTTAGCTGACACGAGTATTTACAAAGTCATTTACTTTAAACCAAGGCCAGAAATGGCTATTATGTCAAATATTTGGATAAACACCAATCATATTTTTTCATATATACATACGTTGATGTCATTTGACAAAGTGTATAGGCCACTTTTCGAACATGTCGATTAATTGTTTCGAGTAAATAATGAAAACGTTCACTTGTCAATTGCTGACTAATATTATGTGCAAAGACATATAAAAAATAGCTACATATTTCATTGGATCATAGATAATAGATCTATAGTTGCAATCATAATTGAGATGAGATTTTTTTTATGTATAAAATATAAAAGTTCAAGATAAGTTTTAAATTCTAAAAGAATTTGAAAGTATATTTGGTAAAATTAAATAAATATCGTAATATCTATGGCTAAACGGTCCGAAATAATCCTTTTTAAACAACAATCCTCAGATAACCTATATTTTGTTCCTCTTATAGCATTTCTCAAGTCATCATAATAAATAAGACACAAAAAGCTAATACCATGTGTGTGGGGATTTAGTTTGACGAAAATTAGTGTAACGTATATGAGAAAACTTAGCAGAAACAAAAAAATTATAAACGCTTTGGACTAAATAAATTTTTAATTTTAAGTTGGAAGAAACGAAAAAAATTGTTTTATCAGTATATCAAAGATCCTTGATTTCAATGTCAGAAAAAATTAAAGTTGTTCTTGAATTTGGCGAATTTGTTTTTATTTTTCTGCATGTTTTAGACTTAAAACTAAGTCTGTTGATTTTATGACCTCGCGTTTGAGAAAATCATACTAAAAACAGAATTATTTGACTATTTAAATTATAACGTTATCATAAAATAAAACAAATAAATTATTACAGTGACGAAAACTCTTAATTTGACAATAATTACTAAGAGTAAAAGTGTAATGTTTAATTTATGTCTTAATCATTTTTTCTTAAAGGATATGAAACACCCTAATAATTCAATTATTTTACAATGGAGAGAATTCATTTTTCAAACAATTAAAGAGTTTTCTAAATTTTAAAGAAAAAAATAAAGAGTTTTTGAGTTTCACGAAAAGAAAAAGAGTACTTAAACTTCAAACTAGTAGTGCACATAAAGGGCGTGTTTTCTAGATGGGGATTTTTTATTTTTATTCCAGGGTCAATCAAAAGATTTTACAAATATACTCCTTTCCTATATTTTTATTTGTTCACTTTCAATTTTGCATGCTCATTAAGAATAATAATTAATATAAATATTTTATTATAATATCTATATTAATTGCTATTTCATCTTAGTTATTAAAAAATAACGGAAAAAAATATTGTAAGGTAAAACATGAATGAATAGATTTTCTTTTTTTTTATACGAAACGTGATATGTAAAAGTAATAATATATATATATTTAATACAATAAACGGATAAAAGTAAACGAAAAATAAATTTTTTTCAAAAAATAAAAGTAGCGTTTCGAAGTTTTTTTTTTTTTTTTGGGTTTTCCACCAGTGGTGGAGCCACCTTATGGTTAGGGGGTTCATCAGAATCCCCTTCGACAAAAAAATATATTATTTATACATACTTAAAATATTTTTTTAGGTATATATAGTAGATGTTGAACCCCTTTAGCTACTTCGTGTATCTATCTTTTCAGATTTTGAACTCTCTTATTGAAAATTTGGATTCCGCCACTATTTTCCACCCATGTCGAAGCCCACGTTGGAGCCCACTTAAATCTCCTTCTTACCCACTCAATACCCCCAAACCTCTAAAAATATTATTATTATTATTTAGCTAGCATTAAAATAAATACACTTGTTCTCGAAAACATAATTCAAAATTTTACACTTCATATCACAAGGGCATTTTCGTAAAAATACTCAGTTAGTCCCTATAAAAGCGCATCAATTCTTATGCTCCTCTTCACAAAAATAAACACCCTTTGTCATACTCATTTCCACTTTTGACACACAGAAAAAGGAATCCAATTACCTCCTCCTTTTTGTTTTCCATCTCCTTCAACGAAAATGTCATCTCAATTAACAGAAAATCACCGTGAAAATGCAGAGGTTTTCACCGACCCAACGATCTGCAAACAGAAATCTCTACAAATTCTCGAACAAATCAATATGCCAAAAGGGCTTCTCCCATTGGATGATCTAATAGAAATAGGGCACAATAAACAAACAGGATTCGTCTGGCTGAAACAGAAGAAGGCAAAAGAAAATCGGTTTAAGAAAATCGGAAAACTTGTCTGGTACGATACTGAGGTCACCGGATTCCTTGAAGATCGCCGGATGAAGAAACTCACCGGCGTTAAAAGTAAGGAACTGTTGATCTGGATAACAATTTCTGATATTTCTATTCACGACTCTGATTTACAGAAAATTACATTTGCTACCCCTTCTGGAATTTCTAAGGCTTTTCCGGTGTCTGCGTTCGAAGATTGAAGGGATGATATTGGTTTTACTATTTTTATTTTAAAATAATAATAATTTAACTACCTTTTACTTCATGTTTTTTTTAATGTAATAATATTATTTTCTTTTTAAAGTTGTGTAATAGAAAAGAAATGTGAAAGTGAAACTATTTTCTCTCTTCTTTTGGTGGTAAAAAATTCATCTACTCTTTTCGTCCTAATTTTGTGGCAGTTTTCATTAATAAAAAAATTCGGAAATTAATGAAAAGAAGAATCTACTTTAATTTCTTATAAGTTGCAATTCTTCATTTGTCAATATATTAAATTTATATTTAAAAACAAAATATATCACTTAAATTGAGAGTGATGAAATAATTCATTTTACTTTATTCATATTAACTTAGCATATTTCTTTAAAAAATATTTATTAGTTATTTATTATATTAAATTGATTTTATTAATAATGCTTAAAAATTGAAATTAACTATTATTATGTTATATAATGTTAAACGAAAATAATAAAGTTTTCTTGATTTTACTAAAATAGACGAATAAAAAAAAATTGGCTAGGAATTGAAATTAAAAAAATCAAGACAATATTGTTTCAAATTAAACAATAGCAACTAATCTCCTAAACTAAGCAAACAAATTCAATGTCTATGCATACCTAATATACGTGCAGACACTCCAGTACAAAAAAGACCATCTCTTTGTGCACTTAATTACCTAATACATAAATATGATATTTAATTTAGCTTCAATTGCCAATTATCATCTTTAATTTTGTTAGTATCAGTAGGAACTTTAGCTATTTAAAATTTGATTATTTAAAATTTGAATAAGTAAACACTAAAATCTTATCTGATAAAATGTGTGAAATACACAAAAGTCACACGTGCCAGAGATAAAATTCAAGTGTTTATTTGTTCAAGTTTTAAATAGTTAAAGTATCTTCTAGTATTAACAAAGTTAAAGATCATAGTTTATCATTTGTAAATTAAAATCGAATTTAAGAATTATATTTATGTATTATGTGGGTTTTTCCTTTTTATAAATTCATCGAAGATGTGGCCTTGATGAATTATTTCATACCTACAACAAGTCTACCTAAGGATATTGTTAAATCCCGCAAAATTTTAGGCTTATAATTTTAATAATTATGAAAATCGAATATAAAATATGAGTTAATTTAATTTAGATAGAATAAATTTTAATTAACTTTTTTCATGTTTAATTTTTTTTAATAACAGATTGGATTTAGTGGTTTGACAAGAGAAATTTTTTAAGTTAGTGATTTTTTTAACATAAAATTAAATCAAATGTCTGTATTAGATAATTCCATAAAATTAGGTGACTTTTTGAGATGTTTACTCTTAAAACTGAAAAAATAGGAAAAATAAATTCAACAATTAACATTCCAAATTAATTCAAATATTGTTTACGTAAATTATATATAAATACTTTAAATATTTATGTTTAAACATTAAAATTTTACTTTTATTTTTTAAAATAAAAAATTGTATAAGTTACCCAATTACTACAATTATAAAATTTTAAAAATATGAAAATATTTTTTCTCCATACCAAGCACACTCTTATAAAAAGTACTACCTCCGTCCATTTTTAGTTGTCATGATTTTTTTTAGAGTCAAAAGATAAGTACCTTGACTAACATTTTGCAATGTATTGTTTGATATGTAAAAAATTGTAATTTACAGTACTTTTGTATGGTTTTTGAATATCTAAATTTTCTATTTAAAATATCGAATTAATATAATCTAATTTCACTTTAAAAATTAGTCAAATTAACTCTCGATAATACCAAGTTATTTGACATGTGTGTTAACATAAAATAACACACGTTGCAATAACCTAGAGGGCATACATCTACTCTAGTCTAGTCCAGATATTATAAAGATGTTAAGAATTTCTTCTTTATTATTTGGAAGTTTGCAAGATCTTACAATCTGTTTTGAAAAATTAACACCTTTGTTATTTGAAAGTACTTGCAAGATCTTTTTCAATCAAATAACACCTTAATATTTGTATCTGACCAAATTAATCCTCAATAGGAAAAGTTTGCTCAAGTCACAAGAAATGTGGAGTTAGAGACGAACAATCTATCTATATATAATAGGAGAAGAAAAAGTGTCACGTGTCAGCACCACAAAAAATCTCTAATTTTTAATTTTTAAATTATAAATTAATTAAATAAAGTTAATTTAATTTTTTTATTAAAGGTAAAAAAGTAACTGTTTTAGAAGACAAATTAGAATTTTTGTGTTTTATTAAATGAAAAAAAACGTAAGATGTTAACAGACAAGTTGGATTCTTAGAATTTTGAGTTTTAAAAAAACAATTAAATATATATAACTAAAAGCTTATTAATATATATATTATTATTAATATATATATTATTAAATATATATATTATTAATATTTATTATATGACCCTTTTTTCTAAAAATGTTTATTAATTTTTTAAGATAAAAAAC